>UCOH01011453.1:0-23163 GCA_900474275.1 Synergus japonicus | reverse complement strand
CAGTATAATCGGTCGAACTGCCAAGAGCAACTAAATTGTCTTAATTTTATACTGCCTAAGTAGGTGAGCTATCGGTTGATTTGGTGGGAAATTTCTAAGGAGTCAGGAAATTTATTAGCTGATGGATATGAAATATTTTGAAAGACCAAAAGAATTTTGGTACTTGCATTTTCATTTGTATATTGCAAATTGATTGTGCTGCAGAAATGCGAATTTCTGTTAGTAATTTGATCGGGAGCAAGAAACCCATGATCGGTAGATTGCAGAACTTGTGTCTTCGCTGTACAATAGAAAGTGAAGTTAATGAACTTTCAGTATTGAACATTTAGCAATGTTCCAATTTTGCAATGCTCATTTAAAATGATTTCTTAATTCTATTTTTCAACTCAACTTTATTTGAGTGTCTATTAAATAGAATTATTATGATCTTGAAAGAAAAATGCGGAAGGATGAATTTGATATAGGAAGGTCGTGTGATAGAGTCGGGGTATCCGATAACGCACCTTGGAGCAGTCACTATTCGTTCGAGTGGCGTGCTTATTGTGTGAATGCTCGTCTCTTTAGCTGAAGCTGTAGACGTCAGCTTCTTTTTAATTCATTCATTCCTTATTTTAATTACTTAATATTAATAATTTCTATTCCTTAATTATGACTATTGCTATTTTACTTTGTAAAATTTAATTCAGGCTTCGAGGCTTGCTTAAGTATTTGTCGCCGAGCTGTTGCGTTAGCAGCTCGGGTTACCGATGCCAGTGACCTCAGAAAATATTCTTTATATATTTATTTACTTGAGAAATTTAAAGAAGCAATCTTATTGGCGTTAAATAAAAATATTATATTATAGAATAATATAATTTTATACAATTTAAAAAAAATGAATATTTTCATAGGACTGGTACGTAACAATATTGGTGAAAAAAATACCATAGCATTACATGCGCTTTGTCGTTTGAACTCTAATCAACGGAGTGCTATTCTACGTATATTTGATTAAAAAGTTATAAAATGTATATGCGAGTGTGCTCTTAACATACTAGCTGGAAATGTACCTTTAAAAAAGCATGAAAAACAAAAATTGAAAAAACATAGACAAACTTTAAGAAAATTAGCCGCGTCTCAAGGTAGTTGGAAGCATAAGAAACGTTTTATTGTGCAAAAAAGTGAATTTCTTCCCTGACTACTGGCACCGATAATCGGTGGACTTTTTTCAAAAATTAGGGATACTCAAAGTTAAATGTTTTTTTTCCTTCTCTCGTTTGAAGATACCATTTTTTTATAATTATGGAACACGTTAGGAAAATGGTATTAATTCCCAGTGAGCAGGTCGAAAAATTTCAACAGCATGTTTTGGGACAACAAACCTCAGTTTTACAACCTCCACTTCCTGCTTCCGCTTTATTCTCAAATGCTAGTGATGGTAGTGTTTACAAAGACTTATCTCCCAACACAACCACTCAAACTCCTGGGAACGTTATGACACGACTCGATGGAAAAATGAGTCAAATTTTTTATTCACCTTTTTTTAAAGGTGAACGTGAAAAATGGAAAATGTATCAGCAGGTTTTACAGAAATTTCTATTTTTTATCGATGAGAGTAGAAATAGAAAAAATAGACGACGGGTTGTGGATACAAAGAAGGATGGAGATGCTGGTGATGATTTTAATGATAATAATGATGAATCTTTAAGTAAAGATTATATACTTTCAACTATTCCAAAAAGTTTTGCTCTACAGAGTAATATGTTAATTGAACGTCTTTGTAAATCTGATGCTCGTAAACGTTAAAGGATGCATTGAGATTAAGAAAAACTATGAACCCTGTCGGGAGGCACCAGTTTGCAATATTCCTTCAACAACTCGGTTTACCACGAGCAATCGTCAAGAACAAGGAATACTGGAAACGTATTGTCTTATCTAGACAGGTCACACTCCTTTTTCCAAAAAATAAAATATTAAGAAAACCGACAAAGTTTAAAGATTTTCTACTAACGGAGGACGAAGATACGTCTATCAACAGCAACAGTAGCGAGGGAGAAGATAGTAGCAGCTCTATACGCAGTAGAAGTAAAAATCGGCTTTCTCGAAAAAGAAAACGTGATAAAAAACCTAGTAAAATTTCAAAAATCTCATGGTTTAAACTGTTTTAGAAGGAAAGAAAATGAATTTATTACACGATATTTACTACAACCCTTCATACCCTGCGTCTTTTGAGGGTGTTGAGAAACAGCTTATAATATGCACATAGCCATACGTCATAAATTGAAACGAAGACATTACAATTTAAATAACATAGATCAGCTCTGGGAAAGCGATTTGGTAGATTTTAAAAGTTTAAAAAGTTACAACGATGATTTTTCATACTTATTTGTGGTGATTGACGCTGTGAGTAAATACGTATGGGTCGAACCACTTCAAGATAAAACCACGTTGAGAGTAAAAAATGCTTTTGAGCGTATTCTTCAAGGAAAGGAAAAACGATTTTCTATGCGTTTGCGGACTGATAACGGTAAAGAGTTTGTCGGAAAAATTTTCCAAAAATTTTTCTCTGATTGTAAAATAATATTTCGCACTACACGCGATCCAAATGTTAAAGCAGCAATAGTTGAACGATTTAATCGTACTCTCAAAGAACGCATGTGGCGCTATTTTACATATCATAATACTCGTCATTATATTGATGTGTTACAAAATATTGTTCACGTTTACTTTTGCCATGGGTGCCGTTTTAGAGCAATTTTCAGGAAGTTCATGGGTTCCTCTCGCTTTTTTCTCCCAGAAGTTCACACCAATACAAAGAAACTATAGCGCTTACGATCGCGAGCTTACTACTGCGTTTGAGGCTATTAAATACTTCAAGTATTTTTTGGAAGGCAGGGAATTTAAACTTTTGACGGATCACAAGCCCTTGATTTATGCCTTCATGCAGAAATCTGAAAAAGCTTCCCCACGCCAAGCTCGACAACTCTCCTTTATCGGTCAGTTCACTACTTGTATCCAGCATGTTGCCGGTGTTGAGAATATTGTGGCTGACTCTTTGTCTCGTATTGATGCTATACGATTGCCGACTCAATTTAACCTCATCGAACTTGCTGAACATCAGGAAACTGATGAGGAGCTCAAAGAGTTGTGTAATACTCCTGAACTCAATGCAAGGTTAAAGCGTGTCATACTTGGTTCCGACCATGTAAGCTTGTATTGCGAATCTTCTAGTGACGACCTGAGACCTTTTATTCCGAAGTCTCTTCGTCAACGGATTTTTGAGCTTTTCCACAGCCCTGCACACCCTAGCGCTAAGGTAACTGACAGGATGATTCGCCAACGCTATTTCTGGCCCAATATGAACCGTGATATCGCTAAACTTTGTAGGAATTGCCTTGACTGCCAGCAATCGAAAATTTCCAGGCATGTTAAATTCATTCCTAACAAGATCATTGCTCCGGATGGTCGCTTTGACCATGTCCACATTGACATTATAGGACCCTTAACTATCTACCATGATTATAGATATTGCTTTACGATGATTGATCGCTTTTCACGATGGGCTGAAGCAATCCCTATTAAAAACATCTCAGCTGAAACAGTAGCTAGAGCCTTTTATGATAATTGGGTTGCCCGCTTTGGATGTCCTAAGATTTTATCAACGGATCAGGGTTCGCAATTCGAATCTCGATTATTTATCGCTCTTTTGAACTTGTTAGGCTGTAAACGAATTCGTACCACTGCTTACCATCCAGCAGCAAATGGTATTATCGAACGTTGGCATAGATCTCTCAAGTCAGCCATAATGTGTCACTCTGACAAGGATTGGACTAGGGTGTTGTCCATGGTACTCTTGGGGTTGCGTACCCACGTTCGTTTAGATACTGGTGCTTCACGAGCAGAGTTTTTGTACGGTACAACTCTCAGGGTACCAGGTGAATTTTTTATTCAGGAAAACTTCTTGCCCGAACCAAACATATTTTTACAAGAGTTTCGTGAATTTATGCGTGAAGTCAGACCTGTTCCAACGGCTCACAAGTATAAAAACCGCACATTCTATTTTAAAGATTTGAGCTCCTGCTTTCACGTTTTTCTCTTAACTGGGGCAACTAAAAAACCCTTGGAACGACCTTATACTGATCCTTACAAGGTTTTGGAAAGAACCACTGACCGTATTTTTGTTATCGATGTTGGTGGAACCCCGCGTAGCGTTTCTGTTGAGAACCTAAAACCTGCGTATTTTTTACCTGATATTTTTGATAATACAAATGTTATTTCTAATACTACCAATGTAATAGATTGTGATAAGGTTAATCCTAATCCTACCAATGCGACAGATTGTGATACTTCGCTTGTACAACGACCTACTCTTAAGACTTATGCTAAGAAACCAGAGAAGGTAACGTTTAGGCACGATGTTAAAGCCAAATAAAATAGTATTCTCTACAGTATTTTTTTCTTCCGATTAGATATGTGATATCTAGAAGTATTATTTAAGCAAATATAAAGATTTATGTCAAACTACCATGTAAGTCCGCACATTGTTTTGCGTTTGTACTCATTCTATTTAATGTTAGTTTTAAGCATATGTTTAAAATTCCGTTCAAATGTCATTCTCACTCGGGGGGGAGTATGTAGGGTCTTAGCGTTTTGCAGGGTCTTAGCGCCCCGACTGAACTCTTTTATTGAGCGAGAGACTAGCGAGTTTCCTTTCTAGTTTTTACGAGTATTATGGCGGAATGAGTGAGAGGGAATGCTCTCTCGAATACTTCTTGAAGCAGCCATGTTTGCAAGAGCATGTGCGTAAGTACGTGCAATGTACTATTCTTCAATAAAGTTATTTTTTGTTGTTCAATCATTAACCACGTGTTATTACTACTGATTAATGTGGAGTAGGCCACAGGACAAGTATAATTATTAATTTATACATGAACAAAACCTACAACTTAACACCTGCTGCGCCATCTCTGGGGCTAGAGCATCATGACCGCTGGGACCGACCGTCAACGAATTACCGGTCGTCGACGAATTATTAAATTACCAATTAGGCTAAATTATTCAGTTTCACAATAGTTTCGTGGCGCTGCCTGTTTCCGTGCACGCCACGAGACAGGAAGAGAGAGGTTAACTCGTTCACTCTGTGCTCGTAATCTTTCTGTACAACATCTGTTTTGAGTCGAGTTCGATTTTATTGTTACTAAGTGCAGTTGGATTCGTTAAGATTACCCTGGGTGGCGAGGAAACCCCCAGTGAGATAAATATTAAATTTACTGAGGATTCGGCTTGTTAAGCCAGATTATTATTATTTTAATCTTTCGGAAATCTTTTAAAAATGCCGAATTTGACTAGGGGTCAAGTTCGTGGAAGACGCGTGCTCTACCACGCCTTCATTCGCACGGGTAACGACTTCTCTACTCTCTTCCCTGTGATTATTCGCATTTTGTAATTTGTATTTCTAATTCGTTTAATTTTTTAAGTACGCTGTACATTGACGAACAGGGGTTCGTCAATTTCTTAGATTTTGCTCCAATTGCTATAATTGAATATTCAGTGACGTAATAATTACTTCTTTTATTTCATAAATTTAATTTGTTAGTTCTTTGTAAATGCAGTGGTTCTCAGTGAATATTCCCTTTCCCCGCCCTCTCCGCGGTACTACGCTAGCCTAGGTTTATATAAAGTAAATTCAATTCGTTTTAGAAATTGCTTTTGCTTGTTTTGAGAAAAACAAGCTGACGCTCAAATGGCATATTCAAATTAAAAATCGTTTAAGTTAATAATTTCAAGATTTCACAATTATAATCTAAAATAAAGGTTATAGTGTTTATTTGTGAAAAAAAAATATTTTTTTAAAATGAACAGAAAATGAGTCACTACGTAGAATATTATACGACACAAGTCGGTGGTGGTGGTATATCTAAAGTTTATGTTTGTTCGAAATATCAAAGAGGACACGGTATTGGTAGTTTTCTT
The DNA here is from genome assembly GCA_900474275.1 of Synergus japonicus. Taxonomy (NCBI): domain Eukaryota; kingdom Metazoa; phylum Arthropoda; class Insecta; order Hymenoptera; family Cynipidae; genus Synergus; species Synergus japonicus. The sequence continues at coordinate 17,211 of UCOH01011453.1, read as the reverse complement.
GGGGGTCTTTTTCGTCGAGTTTTACCAATACTTACACGCGGGGCACGTACACTTGGTAAGGAGGCCCTTCTTACAAGAGTTAACGTTTTAACTGATGTTGAGAATAAAATTCCTCCAAAGCAAGCATTCAAAAATCGTTTAAAGGAGTCTGGACAGAATCTTAAATGAAAGGCCGTTGACAAAATTGAAAATCTTATGAGTGGATCTGGCTATAAAATCGCGGTGCGGAATTTAACTGGACAGTTGAATACCGCGCGCCGTGGAACGCGTATCGTAGGTGTAAAACGCAAAAAAAAATAAAAGAAAGAGTGTTAAGAGACTTGGTCAAAGTAATGTAAAAACTAAGAAAAAGAAACCAAAGAAAAATAAAACGAGGAAAACAACAACAACGAGAAAGACTGGAAAAAAGAAACAGAAGCGTGTTGGCTGTGGTTCATTTGGTAGAAAAAATCATATTATAGACATTTTTGGTAATAAGTGAAACTACTGTGATGTCATTTTTACACTCGCATTCCTGCGAATATTTGAAAACTGAATTAGATATTTTTTCACTTCCTCCAACTCAAACTTCTCTAGAGAGCTCACAATGGGTCCACAACAAACCCGTTTCCTCCTTAACAGACGATTCACCAATTGAGTTTGTTATTCCTGGTCACGGGGAGGAATACATCGATTTTGCACACACGATGCTCAGTTTAAAAGTCAAACTAGATGCACCAGAAAAAACAGCAACAAATGCTGTAAACAATTTACTTCACTCAATGTTCAACCAGGTGTATACTTCAACCAAAAACTTGTATCCCCACCAAACAATGCTTATGCGTACAGAGCGTACCTCGAAACATTACTGCAGTCCTATTGTTTGCCGATACGCTAGGAAAAATGGAGAATTTGACAGCTCAGGGTACAGGGTTCGACAACCGTCGAGCTAACTTTGCTGCAAGCGATACAATAGACCTACTCGGTCATTTACATTGCGATATTTTCAACCAGAACAAATTTCTTCTCAACGATGTCGAAATGCGCCTTTGTTTTGTTCGAACAAAAGACGCGTTCTGCCACATGGATCCTACCAGAGAGTGCGGTCTACATATCATGGAAGCGAGTTTTCTGGTTCGAAGGTCGAAAATAAGCCCCACGCAAAAGCTCTTTCTCAAGGAAGGGCAAAGTACCCTATTACGAGGGTTGAAGTGAATACGCTCACTCTACATGCCCGGATTCATAGTGATACTGTAGACAATGTTATTCTTAGTCAGCTACCTAAAAGAATAATTATCGGGTTTGTGGAAAATAAAACATTTAACGGTGATAAAACTCTTAACCCATTTAATTTTAAAAATCATAAAATCAACTTTCTATCCCTTTACGTAGACGGTACACAAATACCTTCAAAACTGTTACAGCCAGACTTTACGAAAAATCATTTATATGTTGACGCTTTTCATACGTTGTTTTCTGGAACATTGATCGTTACGATTACCTCAATGGTTATTGTCTTTTTGCTTTTGACCTCACGCCCGACCTATCAGCAAATTGTTATTCTCACTAGAATCTTGTAAAACATGGAAGTCTTCGAATCGAGGTGCGATTTGAAGAAGCCCTTACCAAGATATTAAACTGCATTGTTTACGCTTAATATGATAACGTTTTAGAAATAGACTCCTCCAGACAAGTAATTGTTGACTTTGGAGGATGAGGACTCAGGTGTATTTCTTGGAATGTCTCGATCATATAAATCATTTTACACCCGTCAAATCCTGGATTTGACAGGTTTATCTGAGGATAAATCTCAGATGTGTTTCTTAGAATCTTTTGATGATATAAATCATTTTACATCCGACAACATCTGCATAGACGAGTTATTTAGACCTGGAAAAAAACACTCAGTCGTTCATTACACCGGCAACAGTCGTCTTGAATAGTTCTCTCTCGTGTCGGTCTCTCGCTTGTTGTTCCAACCATTCTCTTTGTTATCACCTCCGTTATCATACACGCACGGTTTCTCGCCAAGAAGAGGATATGGACTATGTGATTGATGTTCAAGGATTTCGAAGCCTCGAAAATCAGTTTATACCCAAGGAAATAGTTCTAGTTAGTCTGGATCAGAGTTACATTGGACATTGGATTACAGCACCTCCACACCCTTTTTCAGACCTGGGTCACCGTACAAGACAGCAAAACAATTGGCTCTCGTGTTGTTACCATGGGATCGAGTGGTTCGAGGTAGACGTCCCATTGAAGCATTTGTATTCAAATCTCCGTGAAGTCGCCAAAACTGCAAGTCAGATATATACTAGGGGTAGGGAGAAAGCTAGACTTTTACAAAATATCATGACTAGATAAATTGTTAATTTGGGGGAGTTAACGTGTCCTGCTTACAAAAAGTTAAATTCCACCAGTGAATACTGTTTCCATCACGGTGTGAAAAAACAAGAATACTTTACATGTGCTCTCAATAATGCTTTTAAAATAAAAAACTGGTTACAGGATCAAAGAAAAGAAGAAGCGTTGCTTTGCAATACTACCAGCCGTAATCAAAGCTTGTCTTCAGCCAGTAAAATCAAAACCTTGACAATCAGTAAATCAATGACAACGGAGTCGTTGACATCGCGAACGGTTGAGGACAACATTGAGAGGTCCTTGGAAAAAAAAATAAATGAACCATCTACATCAACTGAAATAAATCGCTTAATACAAAATTTACCGCCACTTGGTACTCCAGCACCGAGGGATGGACAGCTTATAGATTCTCCAAGCAATTCAGATTATACCAGCGTGTACGACTGGGGTCTTTCCAGCGGATCAAATTCCGAAAATTTGGATGAGACCGGCTTGTATAGTTATGAGGTACCGCCTCTTATCCCTCAACATCTTTATCGCTTGCGAGGAAATTGCACCCTGTTCAGATGGAACACAACGCAATTACAAAGTGCGTCTTTGGATGTTTGTGGTCAGTTTTGTGTCAGTTTACCAATCTTTTTACGGGTAATTTAGTAGAAAATGATCGCATTGTTGTGAATTTTTATAAAAAACTATTAAAAAAATATTAAATTAAGACTAGGGTTTTGCGACGAAAAAAACACGTGTTCTAAGGTGGGTATTATGATCGGAGGGTAATTAATACACATCTTGCATCATGCGTTCAACCTTGTTCGTCTCAGCTCGCTACATTATATCTTACATAAATATTGATCATATTATTGTTTGTCTTAACTACTTGAATGGTATTGTAATATATTTACATGTTTTTAATTACTTGTAGGTATGTCTTTTTTTTATTTCTAGTTTAATGAGTCCCTGTCTCTCGCTCTCTCGCTCTAGCTTATAAAACAGACACGTATTTTTATCGATTTTGTGTGAAAGGACGATTTGGAAATGTCGAATCTCAAATTATGTTCTACCCGAGGCTACATAAAATTTAATCAATTATAAACATAATCTTTAATTTTAAGCTGCCTTTAGATTTTTAAATGGAAAATTAGTTTAAGTAGGCCTATTTCAATGTAAGGTTTTTTTTTTAAATTGAATAAACTCGTATTCACAGGTTTAAACAAAAACCACTTCTCTTGTTACTTACCCTTCTCATATTTTTCTTTACATAAAATTTTTACTTTATTTTTGAAAGATGGAACTAACATAAACTTCTTATATTTTATAAAATATTTTTCATGACTCTTTTTTGTTCTTAATAATAAGAAATCTTTTTTTAAAAATATTTTGTTAAAAACATTATTTTATAGCATTAAAAATAGTAAAAATCATTTCTACATAACTTATCTTTAGGGATTCCCTTACCTAACTTCTACGTCACAAATCTCCAGACAAGGAATTTCCTTCCCCCACCCTTTTACCACCACCTACCTCGGAAAAGCCTTCCGGTATTACGCTATAAGGCCCAGGAGTTTCCACACTGTCATCCCCTTCACCTGTCTACCACCGCTTGATGGCGAGGGGTCTACAGACGGTGCGCGGTGCGAGGGGGAAATAGGCCACGCCCCTTTCAGCGCCCCAAAGTTGCCCTATACTACTCGTGTCTAATATAGTAATTTGCACCCAGTGCACTGTTCCCACGGCGTAAAAGCAGCTCGTCTTGATGCCAAAACTTCTTCAAAATCATCTTCAGCGTTACATTCTAACGATTCCTCCTTCTTGTATTGGCTAGTCCTTGTAGATCTGAGTGAATTTCTTATCGTAGACCTTATGCCCTCTCATAGGCTAGAATCGTTGGAGTGGGACTGTTCCTGAGGGAGGTAAGTAATTACGCAATGGATTCAATAATAAATAAAAAAGTTTATTCAACCAAAGAATGAAATAATATAAGTCCACGGCTGCGGAAAGACTCGACACAATACTAAGTCTGTTGGTAGTAATGGCTCGATACAAATTAAGATAAGTTCATCGCAAATCGTGAGCACGATCAAACATCTTCGAGTTCGAGTATAAATGTTTGAGATTTAAACAAAAATGAAACTCAGAGCAAAACCGAATTTACATGAATCCCTACGCGATTCTAAGAAGAAAAACCCTCTCCTGGCCCTGACTGAGCGTACATTGAAAATGGTTAAAAAATCTTTATACTCTACATAATTATATTTGTTCAGTCATGCGCAACTGTTACCCCGATCCGCAACGAAACTAACAGCGAAGGTTCCCGGTAAGTAGCCCCTCCGTATTACAATCGTCTTTCTCCACCCTGCTAAGTTCCCCCAGCCTGGTACAGCGAGCGAAGGAGCTTGACAAAAATGGCCACTGTTAAGACGGATTCGTAGAATGTGTCAAGTTCCCACAGTCTGCTACAGCGTACGAAGGAACTTGACAAATATGGTCTCGTTATGACGAGAATATGGTGAAAGAGCAAAGTATATTCTAGGAAACCCTAGCATGGTACAGCGTACGAAGTTTCCTAGGTGCTTATACTACCTCGTAGTTCGTTTGAAGCGCCGAAGTGGAAAACAGAGAAGATCCTGGATAGGCTACTGGGCTCAGAAAACAATCCGAAACGTAGTGGCCTCTGATGACGTCAGATGGCGAAATGGTCCGTGAAGATCTCAGGTACCTGGCTATTGCTAGCCAGCAAAATAGTCACTTAAGAGCGCTGGGCCATGCCCAGCACGAGCTCGAAGGCGATTCGTGAACGAGTGACGGCTGGGATCGAACGCTCGTCTTTTAATCTCTCGTGAAACTAAATCGTTCGCGAGAAGACGGGGTTCTGCGCGCCTAGCGAAATCCGGCCGAATCATTTTTCGATCGATATTTTGATCGCTCTCTATAATGCCGATAATCGTAGCTCAGATAGTCTACGCTCAGGCGCTTTATCTTCGCTCTATAGTTTTTAGTAATTAAATGTATGGTTGCCTACATACAGGCGTATTTATGTGTAACGCCAGGCCATACCGTTACAACCTTCACGAAGAACAGTTACTTCCTCAATTTCTACTTTTTCTTCAGAGTTTTCAAGAACACGATTTTCATCCTTGTGATCTCCATCAATAGGATTTCCGCTCAAGTAACTCTCATCAACATGATTTTCAGCATCGTTTGTCCTTTGTACCTGTTCTGCAGTTTTCGCACCCTGGTCCACTTCATCTGAATTTTCAACCAAGTTCATATTTGAAGGAAGCCAGATCTCATCTTCTTGCAATATTAATACTGACTTATCGATACTGGAATAATGTGTAGGTCCATCTACATCATCTATCTCTGTTTCGTCATCCTCAGCAACTAATTTCCTTCCTAAGCAGTTAAGTTTTTTGCAGCCTTTCTTTTAACGACTTCAAGGTGTTTCTGAATGCTGAACGTAAATGCAAATTTCTTCTGTCGATTGCAAGACCAAATCACATGCTGAATTAAAAGAAAGGGAAAGAGAATTAGAAGGGTGCGCAAGATTACGAAATGTCATACACTCTGATAATCAGTTTACTTACATTTGCATTATGAGTCAGGGTCAAGAAATGCATACTTCGGTAAATATACTGGAACTTTGAAAATTTTTACTTCAGGTATTGGATCCCGGGATAATAAGGAGGAATAAGGGAAAGTAAATAAAATTTCGCCTTCACATTCATTTTCGTATACACTATAACCTTTATTTTAGATTATAATTGTGAAATCTTGAAATTATTAACTTAAACGATTTTTAATTTGAATATGCCATTTGAGCGCTAGCTTGTTTTTCTCAAAATAAGCAAAAGTAATATTAAAACGAATTGAATCTACGTTATATAAACCCTAGGCTAACACAGTACCGCGGAGAGGGCGGGGAAAGGGAATATTCACTGAGAACCACTGCATTTACAAAGAACTAACAAATTAAATTTATTAAATAAAAGAAGTAATTATTACGTCACTGAAATATTCAATTATAGCGATTGGAGCAAAGTAATAAAGAGATTGACGAACCACTGCTCGTCAATGTACAGCGATGCTCAAAAAGAGACACGATTTATTAACTGAAATAATCACAAGGAAGAGAGAGAAAAGAAGTCGTTACCTGTGCTTACGAGGGCGTGGCAAATCACACGCCTTCCACGAACTTGTCCCCTAGTCAAGTTCGGCATCTTTATAACTTCGAAATGCAATATTCAATCTGGCTTCCAAGCCGAATCCAAATAGTCAATCTCAACTGGGTGGCTTCCTCACCACACCCAGGGTAATCTCAGAAACAAATACAATCACTGACGAATGTGAGAACTTAGCACAAAAATCAAAAGGTCTTACAACGAACGACTACGAGCACAGAGTGAACGAGTCAACTTCTCTCTTCCTGTCTCGTGGCGTGCGCGGAAACAGGCAACGCCACGAAGTTACTGTGAAACTGAAATAATATAACGTAAATAGTAATAATTCGTCGAAGACCGGTAATTCGTCGACGGACGGTCCCACCGATGATTCTCTTCTAGGCCCCGAGATGGCGCTGTGTGAGTTGTCATCCTCCTGGTCGTTCACGTGCACGGGAATCACATCCATGCACCTTGACCAGGATCCTCTTCGGGCCTTTACGATGCGGATAGGACTTCAGTGTAGTGTGAATGTGTGTGTGTGTGTGTCTGTGTGTGTGTGTGATTGTAACTCTGAGCCTCCATGGCTCAGGGTTAATATGAAACAAAAGAAGTGTGACAAATATAATAATAAATCGAGTGAATGTTTTTCCAGGTTCCGGATTGCTGGCTGATGGTCAGCTGATTGTTAGAGAGCTCATGTGCTCCAATCAGCTGACAGGTTGTGTGCAAACAACCTAACACTCTGTGCTAGGAGTTAATCGCGAATAAAGTTAATTTTACGTTAAAATCTGATAAATGTGCGTGGTATAAAATATACCACGTCACAACACCTACATGTGAATTGAAAAAAATTTCATTTACTCTTCCAATAAAAGCTATGTTGGTATATGTGGAATTAATAATAATATAATGTACTCTACAGAACATAAATTTGCCAAATTCGTTAATGTCAATGCAAACACACATGTTCTTCTTATATTCTATCCCGTAAAAAGTCACTTTTTCAGAGACATATCTAACATTATCTAACATATGTCTTTCAGCTAGTGATTAAGTAACATTTTTGAAATTTGTGAAGTGTCTGATATCTGTTTTAAATTCATCATGCTTACTTTCAAATCGTAAAGTCCATAAATGTTTTATAGGACCAAAATGCTTGATGAACATTGGGTAGTGCCGAAGGTACTCATGTTTTGGAATCAACTATTCTTCAGGAAAATATTTCATTCTGAGACGTAAACAATTGTCTATTTTCAACTGCAGTATAGCTACTTGTCCATATAATAAAGCTAGAGCGCATATTATAGAACAAATTGTTCTCATATGCAATACCATTTCCCATACTGGGTCCTCAAAATCTTTCACTGATTCTTCAACTGCTGCTGGAAATAGTAGGAAAATTCTTCTGAGTTGATTAGCTGTACCTTCCAATTTCTTTCTTTCAGTTCTTATGACATTTATCGCTGGAATGAAGACAACGCTTTCTGAAAACAATCGAATAATGCTTAGGCGATAATTTAGGAAGCCGGCCGTAAATCAGTCTTTTTTTATGAGGAAATATTGAATAGCTAAAAACATATCCTTTATTACGAAACCTTCAAAAATATGATGCGCTAAACAAGGAGGTAGTCCTGAAGTTGATACATGATAATAACTTAATTTATTTAAAACAGAACTTCTTTTAATTCCCTTTACAACTCTTTTTTCTTCCTCTGCCTCATTAGCGCATTCTATATAACTTTGTATTGTTCTGAACTTTCTTTTACAGAAAATATTTGCATTGAATTTATTCCGTGATATTTCACAATATTGACAAAAATTAATAGACTTGATAAAATTTTCAACAAAACCACCTATCTGGTGGCTTCCAAGATTATCGCCTAGCATAGCAATCAAAGTTCCCAGAAAAGTTTTGCATTCACTCATATCTGCAACATTTTCTGTAAGATTCTTTCCCATCCATATTTCGTTATATAAGAATCCAAAACTAAAGCAACAAGTTTAATATTTTCTGTTTTTGTTCTCAAATGTGGTGGAAGATTAACAAAAACCATATAAATGCCAACCACTTTAAATTTTTTTTAAACGCTCCGATAGGATTGCATAATTCGAAAGCATCTTGAAAGAAAAGAACTTTTACGCAATTGCTATTGTTTTTTATCAATTCATTTTCTTTAAATGTCCCCCCATCTGTAACATCGAACAAAATTCTATCATTTTCAGACAAAGTACCATTTTCGCAGTGTCCGCGAATTTTCTCGTCCATTAACATTTCAGCAATTGTATCCTATATAGGAATGTAACTGTATCGATCCCCTAAGTCTTCTCCAAAATCGTCCAAACGAATTTCCTCTATTGGAAGAATTAAGTTAAAATTATTGCGATAATATATTGTTCTATTATACGTATTTCTTAAAACACGATGTTTCTTATCAAAAGCGTCGGTAAATTCTTTAAAACTTTCGTCAAAAATTTCCCCCGATATCTTTCTTAACATCTTTCTGTAAGTTACTGTTTTGCAAAAAGTTTAAAAATTTATCTTTACATATTGAAAATATTTCATCCGATACAGTGATAACTTTCTGCACGATCGGTTCAGTTGCATGATACTTTGTACTTAGTATTAAAGACAAATCAAGTATAACTTCTGTAATTTTAGAAATGGTCTCTTTTTTTTGAACAACCTTTCTCGACGTAAACGCATCATACTGAGATATGCTTGGTTCATATAAATCATCTATAGTTTCATGGTTAGTATCTGTAGAAGAGAAATTATAAACCTCACATGACACACCTTCGGCACCTTCCAAAATTTTTCCAGAAAACTCATTACTTTCCTCTACTTCAGCCATTTCTTCAGTTAAATGATTTCGACAAACATGGACATTGTATGGACTAACATTAGAAAAAGAGTACTACTACTAAGATAAGAAGAGGGCTGGATCCGCGAAGAAACGGTTGGATCAGACCATTGATTTGGCAGGAAGTGATGGAGAAGTCATCACTATAAAAGATACTACTCCTCTCTCAAAGAGAGCCATAGAAAAGCAGAAGCAGTACAATACTGCTAAAGAGAGTGCTGCTCTCTTGAGAAAAAAAAGCGGCGCAAAAGCAGTGGGAATATAGGCAACGAATGAGACAGCCTAAGGTTGAGGTCGTACAGGAGATGGAGGATGATAATCTCAATCAACAGCTAATAGAAATAGCTGAACGCGAAGAAAAGATTTTTAATGGTAAGTTAGATATTTTTAATAATGTAAAAAAAATTAACAAAAAAAATTATATTAATTAATAAAAAAAAATTTTTTATTTTTCAGAAAATTTGATGGCGGTAAACAGTATCATTGCTGTTCAAAGGGGTCATGGTTCTCCGTCTGTAGCAGCAGCAGCAGCAGCAGCAGGACCTTCTCAACATCCTGATGATCCTGAACCAGAAGCAGAACCATCCCGAGAAAGTGAACCTGAGGCTGAACCAGGAACGTCACCGGCTTCAAGCATCTTCCAGGATGCACAAGGTAGGACAGAGAGAGATACCGTTTTATCCCCCTACATTATTAAAGTAAATGAAAGTATACAATTTATCCCTAAATTCGCGGTACATGGGTTAAAGATAAAATTTCGCGTAAATCCACCTGGGGTGAATAACCCTGTAGAAAGGCTCGAAGCCGCTTTTTCAGAAATTTACAATTACCTGTTTGATTGGTGTGATCAAACAGATATTGTAGGTTTAGTTTTCTATTCGGATGGGTTCACTAATGGGGTTGCGTGGAAATCTTTCACTGAAATGAAAGAATTCAAATTCAAAGACTTTTGGGACCTTGTTTTAAAGGTTGTACAAAGTGCCACAGGTTTCGAAATAGATGACTTATTTTATGTGGAGCTGATAAGTGTTCAGGTACCTGCCGGTAAAGGTCGCGTTAAATTAAATAAGGGCATTTTTAAACGGTCCATATTGGAGATTGTAGGGTCGAATAATACATGTTTACCACAAGCAATCGTGGCTGCAATTTCAAAAGCGTGATTGCAGCAAGATTTAAGCAACGTAGAGTTGCAGCGCGATTGGCGTCAAAAACGGGAAAAGAATGGTTTACACCAGCGTAGAGCAGTTCAACAGTTAACGTTAGATGCTGGTGTAATAATCCCTGAAACGAGTTCGGAATAGGTTCGAAAAATCCATTTTACCAGGGTAGCTCCGAAATAACAAAAAGGGCACCCCTAAATTTCATTACTCCCCGATTCTATGTTTAATAGCTGCAGAGGGTAATAGGTTTTTTGTGCTCCTTGTAATAAGGCGTTTAAAAATACTGAGGCTCACCGTTGTAAAGTGAGGTGTATGTTTGTTACTCGACACCTCAATGTAGCTACCCTGAAAATGTAGGTGGTCATGTAACAAAAGTGTTTAAATGTTAATTATGTCTTAGATCTTTTAATGGAGTCGAATGTTTGAGACAACATTTACTCCCTAATTCTTATAATAAGGATCGTAGTGTTTGCTCAGTTTTGAAAATATGTAACGGTTGTTCAAAATTAATTAATCACTTAAAAGTAAAAGATCACAAATGTGGTTTTTCTAAATGTAACACCTGTAAAATAATGTGAAGGCAGCTATTGTAGAACGAAGCCCAAATAAAATGTCGATGACCATGTTTTAATCAGTCGAGAGAAGGGCGCCTTTGAGAATGGGTATGAGGCAGGTTGGAGCGAAGAAATTTTTTTAGTATAACGCGTAATCACAAGTCGAATACACTCACCCTTTGTTTATGAATTAAAGGATTTAGCAGTAGAAGAAATAGACGGTCTTTTTATGAACAAGAAATAACAGGTGTGACAAATAAAAATATAGACGAAGAAGAATTTAAAATTGAAAAAATATTACAGACCAAGCGTAAAGGAAAGAAAAAACAAGTTTTTGTCAAGTGGGTTGGGTACCCAGATAAATTCAACTCGTGGATTCCTGCCTCAAATCTTGCAAACATTTAAAATGAATACCGATCAATTTTATCTCATTCTGCCTAGTAATAGCAGTACGAACTATTTTCCGAATAATACTACAACAAGTTTTATCACACAAATTCCACATGAAATTCGATTACAAGGGGTCTGGGTTGTAGCAATCACAGAAATACAATTACCACGTACATTTCTTCATGTTAGACATGACAACTTAGATGAAAACCGTATTACAATCATGATTAATGTATCTATAGAAAAAAATTTAGTAGTACCTCCTGCTCGGATTGTTGACCCAGGCGAACAAATACTCAAAATATTGCGTAATAGTGAAAGAATTGAGTTTTATATAGAAAGACTGGAACAAGAAATTTTAGCCATGATTAAAGATTCTACGAAGAATCCTTTACCAACATCCTCTGATCCTGATAGAAAAAATAGAGACTCAATTAAAAGAGGAGTTGATCTACAGCATAACCATAACCTGCCTAAGGATGTTGTAAAAGATGGTAATTATGATTGAGGTTGTAAACAATTCACGAAATTCCCTCTGCAGAGGCTCACAGGTGGTTGGAAAAAACCATTAGTGTATTTTTTTGAACCAGCTATTTACACGAGTATTGAGAGTCTTATTAACAATATAAATAATACTTCTGATTTTAAACGACACATTAAAATTGTTTATGAAAAATCTTCAAGTAGCTATGTAAAGATATAAAAGAATGACCTAAAAATTGTTAACTTGAGAGGAGACATTTTTTAGCTCTTAGTGATAAAGTTTCTCGAATTCTCGGTTTTGCCCTATATAAATTACTACCAGTTAGTGAAAAAGGTTTCACAGCGATACACCCTCCAAGTCTAGCGTGTAGACTTCCATATCAATTATTTGTTTATTGTAATGTTTGTGAACCTTGTGTGACTGGAGATGGAAAAGCACCACTTCTTCGTGTTGTTCCTGTAGATAAAAGAGATTATATTTTTGGAACAACACAAGTCACACAGTTTTCCTCACCAGACAAAAGTTTCGGAGCAATTAGTCTCTCTCTGGCTGTCTCACGATTACGTTAATAGTTTTTAGAATTTTCGTTTGAGCGAAATTTAAGTGCCTAAACCTGCACCAGCTTTATCACTATTGGATTCTTGGATCTGCAGGAATAAGGTAGGCGTTTGGATTTCTCCAGATTTTGAGAAACTTAGAGTTTATAGTTGATTATTAAATGAGTTACATAACATGGTCAACACCCATTTGTTCGGCCTAGAGCCTTTTTCTTTACTTTAGAGTATTTGTTTGCTTTGCTTTAGAGCAATAATTGAGTTGATTCTTTTGTCTTGTTAAAATTGAATTTAGTCTATGATTATTATAGATTCTATAATGTAAATTGTACTCGAGATTCTAACAGATAGATGTTGGATTACGTAACGACCATTGAAATTGATATAAGAGATCATCTTGGACTACCAATAACATTTGAGTTTGGTACGTCAACAGTGACACTTCATTTTAAACGTATTGACTAACAGAAAAAAAACAATGAGTAATTACATTGATTATTACACTACACAAGTAGGTCGTGGTGGTGGAGGAACATCGAAAATTTATATTGGTAGTCCGTATCAAAAAGGTCACGGTATTGGTAGTTTCCTGGGTGGTCTATTCCGAAAGGTTCTCCCTTTTTTGACTAGAGGGGCTAGATACGTTGGTAAAGAAGCTCTGAAGACCGGCATGAATGTTATGAAGGATCTAATTAATAATATAACTCTCAAGGCATAATTTAAAACGACGTGCAATGGAAAAAGTTGAGAATATTATGAATGGTTCTGGTTATAAGAACATTCGGAAGAAACGGATTGTTCAGTTGACTTCTAATCGTGGCACGCATAACCTCGTGGGTAGTAATTCTATTAAAAAGAAAAAGTAAACCTCTGTGAAAAAAGTTGTAACGTGCCCTGTCTCTAGGCACGGAACTGCATCTCGACAATCCTTAAGCTTTTATTTTATTCTCTTTTATTTGAGGAACTCAAATTTATTTTTGCGCCAGTTATTTGTCGAGGATAAATAACGATGAGTTCCAAAACCCTGAAAGTCCTATAAATAAGACAGCTACTAGCTCAGGTTAGGTCATCGTAACATCTCAAGGTCACGGGCAATCGATATTACGGAAATAATTGGAGACAACAATTTCTATTGAGAAACAATCAAATTCACGTTAATAATTACGTAATCATGGTCCAGAATAAAGTAGTTTATAATACAATTGAAAATGTGTAGTTTGTAATATTCATTATTAAAAGTAATGTTAGAATGATGACTAATAATCATAAATGGGAAAGACTTTGTGTTTTAATTTAGACTGGAGAATCGAATTGAAGATTCGATTCTCATTATGAACGTATGTCTGATGGGCGCGTTACGTAACGCTACAATCGTACCAGAGATCGTTTTAAAATTTAAACTTGACGACCATAATTGACAAAAAATATACGAGAAAATCAAATAAGATCGATAAATGAACAATGAACTATTATGTGCAATAAAACATTACATTATGAGCAATAAAACATTAGATTATGAGCAATAGATCGTTATGAGCACTTCGAAATCACAAGAATAGAGAAAGAAAATGGCTAAGCTTGGCAAAGTAGCTCCAAAACTACGAATATCAAACAAATGCTACTTTGCGGAACTTGCCGATAACAAAAATTCATACCTTAGCCATAGTTAGTATACGATTAGTAATATCCTTTTTTTTGAACGACAATTATGTCCTCAGACGACAATTCAACTAAATATTCACAATCAAAAGAAATGTAAACTGATCAATTCGACTTCCAGAAAGAGAGTACAGAAGGAACATGAAGGCGGAAGTTCATTGACAGGCGGGCGGAAATCAACGGGTCGCCATCATGAAGATTCGGCTGATTCCGACCAATCACGATAATCATCGATGTCATGTGACTTGTGACGTAGTTGAATATTGTTCTGTCACTAGTCACCGATATAGCTAGTTGGCTTTGCGCCCAACGCTCGCACTTGGAAATATTAAATGCAAATTCATTGAATGGCTGAGCCTTCATTAAAAGTGTTCTCGAGAACTCGTTCACAATGCTTGGGACGCATTGTGAACACAATCTCACTCTTCAAGTCCCCAGAAGTGAGAATATAGAATTCGTTAGATACACAGGGCTCCGCACATCGTGATTGTCCCTGAGACGGTAGACTCTCTGCCCGAGATGTGGCGAACTCTAGCGTTTGGTGGGAGTACTGACGGAATTCGAAATGAACGTCCTTCCTTCCTTCTAATTAAATTCCATTATCCTTAAGTCGTCCTTAATTTCATCAGTTTACAAAATCGCTCGAGGTGTACATAAAAGAAAAATAACAATCGAAGACAATTAGATCGAGTTATAAATTTCGAGAGTGCTCCGAAAGTTCGTGGTTTGGCTTTCTTTCTGGTCGCTAATATTCATAACCACGCGAGTCAAAATAACTATTGTCTCCGGTGCCAGCTAATTATATCTTTTGACGTTACAGATAAAATCTGCAACGTCACAAAGTAAAAAAGTGTAATACGGTGAAAAGAAAGCAGTCTATGAAGAATAATAGAAAAAAAACAAAGGCTACAAATAAACGTGTGAAATCAAGGAAACAGAAACCCAGTATTAACGATATTTTTGGAAATTAAAACAGGTTATAAAATATCTTTTTAAAAAAATGTCATTTTTACATTTTCATTCTTGTGAGTGTCTGAAGTCTGAGTTGGATCTATTTTCACTTCCTCCGACACAAACGTCAATAGAGAGCTCTCAATGGGTCCACTATAAACCTTTTTCATCCCTTACTGACGATTCTCCTATAGAGTTTGTTGTTCCTGGTCATGGTGATGAATACCTGGACCTTGCTCACACAATATTAAGTCTTCGTGTAAGATTAGTATATCCTACAAGGATTGATTCAAATGCTGCAGAATTGGATAAAGTAGGTCCTGTAAACAATCTGTTACACTCTTTATTCAATCAGGTAGATGTCTATTTTAACCAAAAAGTAGTATCACCGCCAAGTAATTCTTATGCATATCGAGCATATATTGAAACATTATTTAACTATGGTCCTGCTGCTAAAAACAGCCATCTTATATCATCTTTATGGTATAACGATACCCCTGGAAGAATGGATGACTTTGATCGTATCGATGGACTAAAAACCAGATTAAAACATTTGAGTGGTACAAAGTCGCTTAATATTATCGGGCACCTACACTGTGATGTTTTTAACCAAGATAAATTTCTTATCAATGGTTTAGAGTTGAGACTTCGATTGGTCCGTTCAAAAGATTTATTTTATCTCATGGATAATACAAACAGTTGTCGTATACATATTGAAGAAGCTTCACTTGTTGTACGTCGAGCAAAAATTAGCCCACGTATTCTACTCGCACATGCAAAAGCCCTATCTCAGGGTACTGCTAAATACCCTATCACACGTGTAGAGGTAAAAGCTTTAACTTTATATGCTGGGATTCATGCAGAAATACTTGATAATGTTATTCTTGGACAATTATCAAAGAAAATAATTATTGGGTTTGTCGATAATGTTGCATTCAACGGGAGTGGACCCAAAAATCCTTTCAATTTCCAAAATTATAATATTAATCATCTCTCTTTTTATGTTAACGGTACTCAAATACCATCTAAACCCCTTCAACCATCCTTTGGTGCTAGAAATTTATACGTTGGAGCCTATCACACATTATTTAGTGGTACAGGTATTCATTTTCTAAATGAAGGTAATAACAATGACAGAGATACTTATCCTACAGGAAACTGTCTTTTTGCCTTTGATCTTACACCTGATCTTTCAGAAAATTGTTATTCTCATTGGAATCTCGTAAGACACGGTAGTCTTAGAATTAAAGTGAGACTTGAAGACGCACTTACTAGTACCATTAATTGTTTAGTATACGTTGAATATGATAATGTTTTGGAAATAGATTCATCCAGGTAGATTATTGCCGATTTCAGTGCTTAAGTGGAGTGGGGGTAAAATAAAAACCCAGCCATAAAAGCGATCCTCATTTCGAACGTCAGTATTCTTTTCACTCCCCATCGTGTCAGTCAATCAGTCGCTTTTTCTCGCATCCTAATAGAAAACTAAAAGTCATGGTTGACTATGTGATTGACATACAAAGCTTTCGAGATGATGCTGGTCGTTTCATACCTAAAGAAGTAGCTGTGGTTACTTTGTGACAGACAGTCTTGTCGCCTATCACATATTCCTATCCTTCAATCGCTATCTCTTCTCAGTTCACGTCACCGAGCGGGCGGGGCGAGATTTCTACCAGGCGGCTTCCTCTACCATCCGCCGACCAGTCATTACGTAATTACAAGTGCTTAAAAGCACCGAATCGTGGCACCTTTAATCAGTTCGCTGAGGAGCAGCTCGACTGCAAATCAGCGTAACTCAACTGGTCTCTCTGCTAGCGGGCTACTACCATAGCAGAGCGACCAGGAGGCAACCTGGACGCCTTCTTCAGGGGAGATCCACTAGGAGTACGACTGGCAGGCACCCCTACAGCCGCACGCTTAGTTAAAGGATTCTTCGGCTCACACCGACCTATCCTGGATCAAACCTGACGAAGATTTCCAGAACCTGGGGAATATTACCATCCGAACATTCCCATCCCAAAAGGAATCATCTGATACCTGACCAGCGGGCACCCCCATGGCCAGCTATCAGATAAAGAGGGTACGTCAGCCCAAAAAC
>UCOH01011452.1:0-45084 GCA_900474275.1 Synergus japonicus | reverse complement strand
GTATAAACTTTTGAAAATATGTAGAAAATATTGTTATCTAACCATGCTCGAATTTTGAGATTAATCATGTGTTTCTAAAGGCAAATATTTTCAATTATGTTCAGTAATTTTTGCATGGGTCTCCTATAGCTAACATGGGCAATCGCCACATTATGAAGTCTAGTATGAAAACGAATCTTACCATTGTGCTAAAAAACTACAGATGTATAGTAAAATATCGTGTGGATTTTATGAAAAAAAAAATCAAAATTATAGTGTGTTTATTTAGTATAAAAGATATAATATTGAAAAGAATAATATTTCTGTTCTTGCGAGACACATGGCGGGGGTATGCAGTGACGATGTTGCAACACTGAGATGACATTTCGACGATTTTGACAATACTATTTTGAGGCTATAAGTGTATCACTACCATTTTCTCTGAGA
This sequence comes from Synergus japonicus, assembly GCA_900474275.1. Lineage (NCBI taxonomy): Eukaryota > Metazoa > Arthropoda > Insecta > Hymenoptera > Cynipidae > Synergus > Synergus japonicus. The sequence goes on along the minus strand of UCOH01011452.1, from coordinate 44,658 downwards.
ATTAAATTGCAGTGTTGCCAATATCGTTCCAATATCGTGACTTCGAATGTGTGTATACGTATATAGGATGCCTCTATGTGATTATACAATCCCAGTCAAAATTTTTGACCAATGGTTAGGAGAGAACATGTGATATCTTACATCTATCTGAGCATAAACTTTTGAGTGTTTTTGCCGCGAGACAACTACCTTAAAAATTGATTAATTTTACAGAGAGAAAAATTCCAAATTTAATATTGGTTAAGGGCATGTATTACTTACCATATGAGCCAATTTAAATAACTCCGGTTTTTTTCCACAATTTTTACTTTATCAAACAAATAATAGTGGACATCCGTTAAGAATGCGAACACGAACGGATGTCCACTATTATTTTTTTGAAAAAGTAAAAATTGTGGAAAAAAACGTGGTTATTTAAATTGGCTCATATGGTAAGTAACACATGCCCTTAAGTAAACTGAAGAAATCGAATTTTTAGATTAGAACTTGGCTCCAACACCTTTAAATCTTGTACAAATTGCTTAATCCCTTGTAATTCTTTAAAATTGTTTTGAAATATCTTGCAATTTCTTCAAATTCAATAGGATTTCTTAAATTCACTTAAGGGTATGTGATACTTTAATATTAGAGTAATTTAGTTTATGTATGCGCTTACAATATTTTTTCGAGCGTAAAGTTGGACAAATTAAATTTTTTTATGGTAATTACCACATGTCGACCTTAAAATGTCATGAAATCTCTTAAAATTTCGGACAACTCCCGATAAATTTCTCCTAGCAATAGTAATAATTTAATTTAATATAAATTTAATAATTTAATTCTCCTAGCAATATAATTAATGATATATTTATTTTTTAGCTCCACAAAATGCGAATTTGCAATTTGCACCGGGGCCTTCCATGGCAGGTAAATTGTTTATTAATTTTTATTATTATAGTTTTACATGTTTTAAAATATGGTCAAATACATTAAGATTCTTCAAATTCAATTAAAATGTTTTAAAATCTCTCGAAAATGATTAAACTCTCTTGAAATCCTTTAAAATTCCGGGCAATTCCCGATAAATTTCTTCTAGTAATAGAATATAACTAATAAGATGTATTTAATTTCAGCTTCAGAAAATGCGAATGTGCAAGTTGCACCTGAACCTTCCATTGGAGGTAAATGTTTTATTAATTTTTTTCTTTCTTTTCTGTAAAAATTGTATATTTTTGTTAGTTTTTACTTAAATCATTATATATGTTAATAATATATAATTTTAGGTCAACAAATTTGCAATGTGCAGTAGTCGGGTGCAGATACTGCTGTTCCCGTACAAGTTGTGAATTATGATGATAAGAAATATGTTTTTACAGTTTAAAAATTGAAACTTTATGTCAGTCGTATACTAGTAATATACTAGTAATATTGGTGTCTTCATTTTAGAAGTATCGAACGATCGACGACCAAGAGCGGGACAATTCGTCCAATATCGACGAGCACAACGCATACAACGATTGATACAGGAACAGATGGAACAAGTGACAAGGTTTTTGGTGGCAGAGGCATTAAACTCCAGTAATTTTCTTAGAGGAAGAGGTAGGCGAGGCGGACGAGGACGTCAAAATAGACATCGGGGACATCGTCAAAAATTGGCGAGGACGAGGGCAAGGACGAGGTAGAAGAGGAGAGAATTATCGAGGAGAACGAGGAGTTTTTTTAAAAAATTTTTGTTAATTTAGTTTATTTTTCTCTTTTACTTCCTCATAGGGGAAGCTTTGTTTTCGATACATTTTCTAATTTTTTAAAAATTCTTTAATTAAACTTTCCTCACGTGATAAATGTCTAATACAACATTCTAATCAATTGTCCGGATGTATGTATGAATGTATGGATGTGTGTGTGTATGGATGTCTCCATTTTTTGTCGCCCTATTAACTTAAAGACAGTTGTAGATAAATTGATGAAATTTGTAGGGTATATTGGCACCACCAATATCTCAAAACGTGCCGAAAGATTTCTTAAAATATTGAATTTAAAAATTTTTATGTAGATTTTGAATTTTTGTAAAATTGATTTTTCGACTATACTTCTCAAATAAAGAAAATTAAAAGCTTATGTAAGGGAAAGAAAGAAATGAATCGATTTACCTGTATAATTAATAAATTTTATTGAATTCTTTAAGGAAATTATGATTATTTTTAATTTTGAAAATCGTTAATAGGATTTCTTAAATTCACTTAAGAGTAATAATAATAATTTCAATCCTTCACATTATTAATGAGGAAGCAAAGTGCTCAAAAATGAGAACAAAAAAATATAAATATAGTTAAATGGAACACTCGAGATGGAATTCACAGCTAGTTTAACTAGAATTACGCCTACAGAGCGAAAAAATGGCTAATTCAAGTATTGTTTAAGTGAAACGAAAATATTAAATTTTGAAGTTAAATTTTGAATTCTTCGTTTTATGCAAAAATATTTATCAATAATTTTCGTTGAGTAAAATGAAGAATGAAATATTGAGTTTAACACTTTCAACGCCCTTAAAGTTTTTTGAAGGAATTTCAGGAGATTTTCGAATAAGTAATACTGCTTGTTTATGTAAAAGTTAAGGTTTCAATAGATTCCAACACAATTATATTGATTTTTAAGAATTTCAAAAGTATGTTCCAATGTCCGCCATTTTGTTAAAAATTTTTATTATATTTGAAATTGAGGTTCACAGACTAGATATTAGTGTTATAAAGCTAAAAAAATTTTGGTCCCATTTTTCAGACAAACCTAGCAAGCGTGAGAGTGTCCGCAAATTCATGCCAAAAAAAGAAACATCACAACTTCAGACGACACCAGCAGAGTATTTATGATAATTATTTCATAAATAAATTTTTTTACTTCTTCGAATTGTTAAAAAAATCCTCTCAAAATTGCAATAAAAAATATCTTATAGTTTAAAAAAAAAATTCCCAAAGTTCACGTTCATTTTTCGCCGTTTATATGATGATACCTCCTTAAAATCTATGTAAATCAATAAAACTTCTCTGAAATAATATGACTTTAAATCTCTTGTATTTTTTTAAGATTAAAAGGAAAATTATTCATCCAATCAAAACATGTTTAAATGAAAAATTTGAAGATCTTTTGAAAGCCAATAATTTTTTTAATAAAATTTTTTCATATCTTACGTTTTTAGGCGGGGAAATTGATTTTCTTAATTTTGATAATAATAATTATCACGATTAAAACGAAAACTACTCATCCTATTGAAAAATGGTTAAATGAGAACGTATAGATTCTTTTAAGACCAATAATTATGTTTCTTGTCTTTTTTTCTGCATCTCGCGTTATTAGACTCAAAATTTAAATTTTAGATTTTTTCGGGAAGTTCAAAAAGTTGTTATGCCGATCCTATAGGTCGTTCAAAAAGAAACATTTTTCATTGTGCGTTGTTTGGCTTATAATTTAAGTTTTCTTTAATTTTTTTTTGGATTTTCAAAACGTTATGTCTTTCAATTTTTTTTCTCCAAAAATGTCATTAGGAAAAATTGTTCCACTTTTCGAGTACTACGAACATCCGTGCATAGAATTTGTAAATTAAAAAAAAAATGGTTTCAAAAATTTTCAAAATGCTCCAACTTTTTGAATTTTTATCCAAAATGGCTGGCCAACGAAGTTGGCCTTCATTTTATGAAACTAAAAGAATAAAAACTAAACTAAAGGCTAATCAAATTGGTCAATTCTTTCGAAAGTTATTGTGCTAACAAACTAAAATCTACAGACAGACAGATATATTCATAAAAACATGTTTTTCGGGTTCAGGGAGTCCCAAAACGTGGACATTTGACAAAAACTGGGCGGTCAAATTTTACACAAATCTAATACCTCTGATGAGAATGTAAAAATTAATCCAAATATATTCATCCCTATCCATGACAATCTATTTCTATCTCTTTCCTTTTGAATCTCAATATTTCTATATTTCTGTATCCTTCGTCTACTTCGCCAATAATTTCCTATCCTCCATCTATCCACGCTAATCTTTCTTTATTCTCCGCCTATCCACACTAATTCTTTTCCTATCCCTTTCGCAATCTATAACAGCGCCTATCTTTATCAATGCCTACTTTCCTATCCATGTCTATCCCTGGTCTAATCATTTGAATCCTTACCTATCACTTTTACACGCTATCCTTTTCAATCTCTACTAATCTATCCATATCTATCCTTGTATAATCATTTCAATATTCTTCTATTTCTCGTTAAGTATACTACCAAGTCAATCTTATATTTCAATCTTTACTATTCCTATATATCTCTAACCTTATATAGTCGTTTCAATTCTTTCCTATCCCTTTTGAAGTATTTTACCAAGCCCATTCCTTTTCAATCACTACATTTATATCCGTGTCAATTGTTAATATAATCATCTCAATTTTTTTGTATCCCTTTTTTTTTAGCATAATATATCAAGTCTATCCTTTTCAATATTTATCTTTCTAGATATATCTATCCTTGTATAGTCATTTCAATCCTTTCCTGTCTCTCTTGGATTGTATTATTAAGTGTATCCTTTTCAATCACTACATTTTTATCCATTTTAATCGAGTCATCTCAATTCTTTTATATTCTTTTTCCAATACTAGGAAGTCTATCCTTTTCAGTTCATACCTTTATATCCACATCTATTCGCTTATAATAATTTCAATCCTTCTCTATCTCTTTTGAAGTATACTATCAAGTCTATCCATATCAATATAGGTTAGTGATTATACTGACAACATGGTTGAAAGGGATAGAGATAAATGAGAATAAATGAGATTGAAGATATAAGTTATGAATTTAACAGAATTAAATATAACTCTATTGGATGAGTGATACTGGTTTTTACAACACAACTCCTAAATCCTTCGTTAGCTCAGTGGACTAAGCGTAGGACAGCGAACTCTATGCGTGTGGTTTCGCATCCCCATAGATGCGGATTTTTTTCAGTATTACATGTGTTAGCGGTATAATTGAAATAATACTTATGTACAAAATATTGTATTTAAAATATTATTATGCATGTTCAAAATTTGGTAATTAATAAGTTTATAACTAAAGATAGAAAAAGATTACAAATGGTAGATAGAAAGATATTGAAATTTTTTTGGAAGAGATAGAATGAAAGATATAAAAAGATATAGAATATGGATAGAACTGATGGAAATTTTTTGGGTAGGATAGAAAGAGATAGAGCCTAGTGAAAACAATAGATACACGAAAATATTGAAAAAGATAGCGTTTCATGGATGCAAAATGCACACTTGAGAGGGATAGAAAATCTCAATCCTTTTCTATCAAAAAATTTCTATCCTTTTCTATCTTTTTACCTCCAACAGGGCAAATACTTTTAAAAGGTTGAAGACCTCTGGTATAGACTGAATCAGTGATCGGAGCGAGTGACTAGCAGAGTCATTCGGACGATTTAGTGAACGCTGTCTATAGGTTGTAGTCATTATTACAGACTGAATTAGTGAGCAGAATCAGTTAGAGAAATTAGTTAAAGTTATCTAAAGGTGGAGTTATTTGTGGTCGTTGTTAGTAAGCCCAATCAGTAGGCGTAGTTAGCGGGCAAAGTCATTGAAAGAAATTAGTTAGGGGAACTAGTGGATTTAGTCTGCAGGCGTAGTTAGAGGGCGTAGTTAGAGGCGAAGTCAGTGGAAGCAGTGGAAGCGATATGTACCATACTATGTATATATGGCATCTAATTTCCCCATTTGACCCACCGATAGGAACATTCTAGAGTGCAAGTTGTTCAAATATCTTTTTTGTATTTTTCAAAATATCCAATTTAAAATCATCACCTCAGTCGCATTTCCAGATGAATAGAGACTCTTTGGAAATAAGTACAACATTGGAAATGCGACAGCGTTGATTTTCTCCTACAAAGGCACTTGACCTGGCAAGTCATTTTCGCGTGGCCGAATTCACGCTTTCGAAAACGGCTCATTCCCTCGTGACCTTTCCTTCGCCTGAGGTCGCTCTCGATATATATCGAGAGAGTAGAACTCGATCGCTTCATTTCTAGTTCCAGTATATTTATCGTGAAACGAGTACGGCTCGATGGGAAGGACCGCCTCTGCGTTTCTGCTATTTCGAACCACTCTTTCATCGAATTCCCGCTTCATTCGACCCCCCCCCCAATTCTCGCATTACCTACCCCATACTCCTATCTACCTCACTACCCACCCTTTTTAAACTGTTAGATTCTATCCCCATTGCTACTCAGACCAGTTATTTATTTGCAATACTTCCTGCTTTTTGCTACTACTACTGCTTGTATTGCTCCAAGTCTTTGTTCGTCTGTGCACCAGATCGCGATATACCCATGGATACTTCTTAAACGTACTTCCTTCCACTTTGCGAGCCAGTTTGCCTTTAAAGAAATTCAGCTTTGCAATTCTCTTATTGATACACAAAGATTTATTTATTTATTTATTTTTAGTTTGAGCTCTGTGACTTCTCATATAACATATTATTTTGCTTTTTTTCATAATTTTTTTTACAACTATTGAATAACTGAGCAATTTCATAGTAGAATTAACAGTTAATATTTGTGCTTTCTTTATTCAAAGAGCACTTCGGAAGGCGCGTCTTCCTTCTATCAAATACTGATCAAGTCTAAACTTATGATTAACTCATTTTCTCCAGCACCCTTTATGACAAAGACTTTAGGCGCTCGACAATCATATAAACAATTGCGTCACTTGACCACACACATACTGTTCTTAGAATATAACGATTACTTTTTGATGTACAATTAATTCTACGAATTAAACCAATACTCCTCCGAAAAAATTAATCGATTGTATTAAAAATAACATCTCATCATTGGAATGCCTCTTCTTATATACATATATCCACTATAAAGTTAACTTTAATCTAAAGATAAGATGCACCTTTCTTATACTTTCTGGGAAATTACATATAGCCCAACATTCGTTGCAGGGATTGGGGAAAACCGAGTAAAACCCAATCAGACCATTACTATTCGAGTACATAATAAATAATAAATAATGCCATCGAGTACATAATAAAAATTATATACATCATATCTTCAACAAAAATTACGGCTTGTAATTTTTAATACTCCAAACTCATTTCTTTCCTAAATTCCAAGAATTTCACCGCTGGTAACGACTCCTCATTATGATGAAGTTGCAAATGAATCTGCTTCCTCGTAGAGGAAGCATTAACGATTTTCCTAAATATTTAAACAGTTTTGAATTTGATCTCGAGTGTTCCATTTAACTATATTTATATTTTTTATGCTTAACTTTTGTGCATAACTTCCTTAATATTCAGTAAAATGCATTAATCGTACAGGTTAATCGATTCGTCTCGATGTAAGGAATCCTTTTTTCTCTTACATAAGCTTTGAATTTTGATGATTTGAGAAGTTATAGCCGCAAAATTAATTTTAAAAAAATATAAATGTAAATAAAAATTTTTAAATTCAATATTTTAAGAAATCTTTCGGCACATTTTGAGGTATTGATGGTGCCAATATACCCTATAAATTTCATTAATTTATCTACAAATGTCTTTCAGTTAATAGGGCGACAAAAACCGACGTCATAAACACACACACACACACACGGACAATTTATTAGAATGTTGTATTAGACATTTATCAAGTGAGGAAAGTTTAATTAAACCATTTTAAAAATATTGGAAAATGTAACGACTATAAAGCTTTCTCTATGAAGAAGCAAAATATTTAAAATAAACACATTCAAACTACTACGTTGTCTCAAATATTCTAGGATTGTTTGAAAAGATTTGGGAAAATTCCAAAATTCAATTAAAATCTAAAGAATTCAAAATAATTAATGAAGATACACAAGAATTCGAGAGAAATGTAAACAATTTATATGGAATAAAGAAATTTAGAAGAGCATTTCAAATAATTAAAATAATTCACAGTAATTTGAAAATAAATAAGGGAAATTTAAATTAATTCAAAAACATACACAATTATTTTTAAATATTTTAACAAATTAAAAAATTCAAATTAATTCAAAAGGGTTCAAATAAAATCAAAAGAATTTATTCTGGACGAATTGAAAAGAAATAAAAAAAGTGAAAAGAAATTAAAATAATTGAAAAAAATTATATATAACAAAAATTTGTTTAAATTTAAGGGCATGTAAGACTTATCGGATCCATACCTTACCAACAGTTTTTTGTCTGCAATGTTACGTCTACATTTATTGAGATATTAAATTGAAAATTTCTAAAATTGATGCTGAAGCATTAAGGTCCGTATGTTTTGAAAAATTGTAGCAAAATTTTTTTTTATTTTTACAAAAATTTAAGACCAGATAAACATACTTTAGCAAATTTTCTTTAATTTTAGAAATTTTCATTTTGATATCTCAATAAATGTAGACGTAACGTTGCAGATAAAAAAATGTCGGTAAGGTAGGGATCGGGTAAGTCTTGCATGGCCTTAATAGGATTGAAAATAATTTAAGCTAATTGAAAAGTATTGAGAATTTGAAATATTCAAGGAGAATGCAAAAAATATCGTAGGTGAAGCCAAATAGAATTAAGAAGATTCTAGTGAAATACAAAAAATTGAATAAACATAATAAACAACATTCCAAATAATTAAAAAAAAAAATTAAAAAAAAATTTTAAGTATTTGATTTGGAGCTTGTTTTTGAATTAAAAATATAGGTAATATTTTTTTAGGTGCCTCCTTTGTTTTTATTCCTAATAGGTTAATTTAAATCTATGAAAACAGTTGAATTGAAATCGTGGAAATTCGGAAATGTTACTTAGAATATTTTATAAATATTTCCTTATTTACAAAATATTAATCTAGATTCTTTTCGACTTTCGTGGAATGTACGCTCAGTGCATACATAAAATATACATAAAATACGTAGGGTCAAATTTGGTCAGTCAATAACTTTCACTATGAAATATTCATTTAAAATTGACTAATAGATGTAGCGTCAGACTCGTCGATCTAAAAACACCTTACACATGTTCTTATATATCTTTTACTAAATTATTATTAATGCATATTATCTCAACCTCAAGTATTAAAAAAAATTTGTTTCGAAAAGTACATCTCATATATTTCAATCTTACCTTATTGCAATATTTATTCTAAACAAGAGAAAAAATTTATCACCGATAGAATTTGGTTGTGGTAAAAATGAATGTCTCGTTTCTTTTGAGTCTAGAAAAGAGTTTCATAAAAAAGAATTTTAAGGTTGATGGAATCTGAAACTTAAAACTAATGAAAAGCTGTAAAAGTCTGTGATAATTACGACACATAAACTCGGAAAAATTTCCTCTAAGGACTGCTTTCACCAACTTGGATTAAATCTTTAATCATTGATCAACATTATTTAATCAATATGTACTTTGCGTTCCACTATTAAGGCTGATGGAATTTGAAAAACATCCATGTAGAAAACCTTAGATTCCAGTGGTGCAACAAGCATGGGGTTCTGGGTTTTTGGATACCCAGACAGTAATCCATTCCATGTATCCATTTTGCATCCCCAAAACGCTATCCCTTTCTATCCACCATTGTATTCCCGTATCCGGTTATATATGTATATCTCTTCCTATCCCTCAATCTATCTCTTTCTGGTAATATCTATCTTTTTGTATCCCTCTCTATTTCTGATAACTTCTATCTCTTTCTATCTGTTTGTCTATTTATTCACAAAAAAAGTACTCTTTTCTATCCCTAATTCTATCTCCGTTGCTAGACACTTGTACGATTGGCGCAAGTACTATTAAAAATCATTGCTGACTTTGAACTACGATTACTTTAAAAAAAAAAAACAGTTGAAAAGCTTATGAAATTCCACGTCTAGTGGTGCCAATCAGATTTTTTTTCACCTTTTGAAAAGAATACAGCACGTGAGAAGTTTAATAAAAATTCCAGATTTTCTCAAATTTTGTACGCCGACTTCAAGTTTTTGCATGACCTAGGAAAATTGTTGAAAAAATTTGAAAATTATAAGACATAGAGCCTAAAACTTTATCTTTAATTTAAGCCAAAGATACTTGAAAGATCTTCATTGGTTCTCGAGATACGATTAAAAATGTTCAATCGTATTTGAAGGAGGCGAGCAGCAGACCGGCCGAGAACTGTTATCATCAATTAAAACTTAACTCAAATACGATTGAACTTTTTTAATCGTATCTCGAGAACCAATGAAGATCTTTCACGTATCTTTGGCTTAAATTAAAGATAAAGTTTTAGGCTCTATGTCTTATAATTTTCAAATTTTTTCAACAATTTTCCTAGGTCATGCAAAAACTTGAAGTCGGCGTACAAAATTTGAGAAAATCTGGAATTTTTATTAAACTTCTCACGTGCTGTATTCTTTTCAAAAGGTCAAAAAAAAATCTGATTGGCACCACTAGACGTGGAATTATATAAGCTTTTCAACTGTTTTTTTTTTTTTTTTAATATTCTATCTCTTTTTTGACCGATTAGGCTCAAATTTTTATGGTATACTCAGGATATCTATAGTTTCCGTGTGAACCATAATTATTGTGATATGTATATTTATTTTTTTTTTATTAAAAAAATAACAGAAAGAAATATGATAAAAATCGTGTTTTTATGTTTGACAGCTCACAAAAAAAAATATTCAAAATTTTGACATAATTCTGGTTCACACGATAACCACAGATCTACCAATTAAGACGGTCGGTGATTTTTTAATTTCAGATCAATAGAACAGCTGGAATCGTGTTGATCAACCAACAACTTTTTTTTGACACGGATGTCAATCCAGATATCTACAGTCGATTTGACTGTACATTTTAACGTAAAAAAATGTATAATGACTGTAAACAAATATATTTATCCTCCGATTTGTTTAAGAATAGCTCGGCCGATCCTGACTCCTAAAGACCTTCCGCGCTCACGCCACGATTTCTCTTCTTTTCATTAAAAGTTCTCCGCCAAATGAATAACTCCGAACTATTAATAATTCGACATTTATTATAACGAATAGATATTTAAATTAAACACGCCACAATTGCGCCACACTTGTTTCGACACACCACTCACATATATAACTTCTCTCTTCCGCCTTCCGTTCTACATACTCCCTCTACATCCATATCTGACAACTACTACCTAAATTTTCGGTATTTAAAAAAATAGCTAACATGACTGTTGAATAGTTCGTAAATATACCCCCAAAAAACCAGACAACTTGGCCTGTATTATTCTTTACAAAAAATTCATAAAAAAGTGTTTAAAAAAACGCTTGTCACATGAGACAACCCCTTTAATAGTGCCTGCGCCAATTATACGGACAATTTCCAACTGCACTGTATCTAGATATTATTCTAATCATATCTCTAACATATATAATGCTGTAAAATCTAAATCCGCATCTATAGCTGCGTGAACCCGAATGCATCGAGTTTGCTGTCCAACTATTAGTGCCGATTCCACCAACTGTGATTAAATGTTAATCCTTGATTAAATCCTTGATTTGCGTACGCAATGTATTGATTAAGTTAAGTTAATCAAGGATTAAAAGTTAATCACAGTTGGTGAAACCAGCCCTTAGTCCACTGAGCTAATGACGGATTTAGGAATAATGTGGTTCAGAAATACACTGCTCACTCGTTTGTAGTCTTGCCTCGGTTTGTCAAGACTCTTCGTGAGTGTACTTAGCAGGTAAAGAAATCAGGGTCGTTTGTACTCGTTTTCCCTTTGTGGATTCCACAATGATGTGCATTGATGCTCATGCGTCGCATATGGTGCAAATGGTTGATTGGTTTCTTTTAAAGGGTTGCGTCTGATTGGTTACTCTTAGCGAATGAGTGAACCACAGTGAAAACTGACTTAGGCTACTGCATCCTTTGTAGCTACGGTACTGTCGAGCTGGCGGCGTTTCACTTTCGTCTCCTCACCTCCTCCTCATATCTAAGTTTAGGAGCGAACCCAAGTTCTAGGATTACTACAACTGAGTGAACTGCAACTGAGTGAGCAGTGTAGGCTGGGAGAGAAATCAGGGAATTGAAACACAAAGCAGTAAATGTCGATTGACAAGAAAACAGAAAGAGATAGATGAGGATACGGGAGAGATTTAAAGGTATAGAAAAATGGAGATTTTGAGAGAGAAAAAGAAAAACATTTGAGTGAATTTTGATTTACAATAAGATAGAAAGGTATAGACAATAATAGGAGAGAGATAGAGAAGAATAAAGAAGTGGAAATTAAATAAGATAAGAGCAAATTGTAATTGACAAGGAGACAGAAAGGGATATACAAGAATAGGCGAGAAATAGGAAGGAATATAAATGCGAGTATTGAAAGAGATAGGCGTGGATGTAGATTGAAATGGTGATAGAAAGGGAGAGAAAACTGGAGATTAAAAGCGAATTGAGATTGAAAGGGATAGATAGATATATACAAAGATAGTTATAGATAGAGAAGGGAGGATTGAAACAGATAGGAGAGAAGGATGACTGACAAGTAGATAGAAAGGGATAGAGAACTGGAGATTAAAAGAGATAAAAGCAAATTGAAATTTAATAGGAGATAAAAAGATATAGACAGGTGTATGCAGAGATAGAAAGAGATAAGGAAGTAGGGATTGAAAGAGATAGGAGAGAACTTTAATTGACAAGGAGATATAAAGAGATAGACGAGGATGGATAAGAGATAAAAAGAGATAGAGAAGTGGAGATTGAAAGAGATAGACGGGGATAGACGAGAGATAGAAAGAAATAAACAATATTTTCTATCCCTTTCTATCTTTGAGATAGAAGGAGATAGAGAGGGATAGAATTTCTAACTCTTTACTTCCAACAGAGCCTCACAGCTGTCAATATTTCGTTTCGTGCATCTTGGAGGTTATAATGTCCGCCGTTTTTAAGATGAAATAATCTGGTACTCGTTTAGCACAATAAAAGTGGTTTTTTGAAAATCTGGATAGTAAGAGAGATTTCTTCACAATTTCTTTCTTTTATTTGCTACCATAAAAATTGAAATTTGACTTTTTGTGCCTTTAGAAATGCTCGTTGAAATCAAGCGGATAGATTTGTGCCTTTTCACAGATTTTGACAGTATTTGATAATTTGTTGTCAATTTTTACTTTCAAATTCCATCCCCCTTAAGCTGTAGCTTAAGGGCAATATAGCAATGACCCTATAAGGTAAAAAAATTTGATGGGATATCGTTAAATTGTTTTAGAAATGAATTTTGTAAAAATTTTGATTATTCATATAAAAAAAAATTATACGTTCAGTTATATGAAATACAAATTTTTCTATTGCATAAGGTATAGGTTGATTTAGTTAATTTTTTGATATTTAAAAGCTAATGTCAAAACCTTGGAAATGATCAATATTTTTTTATCTCCGATTTGAAAGTAATATTAAAAGATCATGAACCAACATTTTTTAATCAGTGGGTGTTATTGGATTCCCGACTGAAATCACAAGACGTAGCTAGACTCAAACTGCAAATTATAGAAAAGGTATAATCTTATTCCACACTTACCAATAAAATTAAAGAAAACTATTGATGTTAAAAATAAACCAACAATAATCAGACGCATTTTTATGATTGTTGATTGTTACACGATTTTCTTCTTTATATTTGTACATATGTTTCTTTATTTTAAAGCAACTGCCCTTTATAAAATGGCATGCATTACACAAATATCTAAAATAATAAAGTATCATACGTTCCGAGCACTAAAAAGAAGAACATTTGAGATAACAATTTCTGAAATGTTCATAAATGATCAAATTTTGATAAAACTCGTAAAAATTTATTACTCTATTTTTTGTATCCCGTTTCTTTAATACATTTACGAAAGAAAAAAGTCATGAAAGAGATTTCAATCTCTGATTTTGAAACTTTTTCAAGGTTTTAATACGGTTTTTATGACAAACACGATTTCACAATTACGGTTTCACGTGATTGAGCTTCACTTATCGAGAGGTCTAGGTCATACAACCTCGAGTTAACTCGGGATTTTATGATTACTAAAATCATTTAAACTTGAAAAGAATCGAATTACACTCGACGTTCCCAATAACAACCGAGTGGAAATAATAATTGAATTCAATAACTAATTATAAACAGAAGTAAACACTGCAAACTGATAAATTTTAATGACTAAAACAAACTAGAAAATATCCCTCATTACAATTCGGGAATTATTACAAAGAGCTTCGTTGAACATTACACTCGAGTCACTCAAATGTCTAGAAATTTTCGCCAGAGATTCTCTCAAATTCAAATGTCAAGAAATATTTTATCTCTATAGTCATATCAATTGCGTATGCGTATTACGTACAATATAATATGTTTTAGCATTTTACAATACGCGCGAATAGCAGCCAATCATTTCGTCACTTGACATTTGAGAGATTCGAGTTCACTAGCTGTAGTTTTCTACGTGTGAGAACTGATCAAAGGTTACTTGTTTAAAAGGAATATTCTCAGTACAATACTAATTCACAATGCTGTAGTACTTATTCAAATTTTGTTTGCACACAAATGCATCCTCAGTGACAAAAGTTCCCAAACCTTCTAAATACATATGAACGTTTCCTTTAAACTTGCTTAAAGTCGATATATTTCTAAAACTCGATGAAAGTTCGAACTTCCATAAACTGTAGGGACTCAATATAATATCGCCATTACTAAGCTTTAGATACACATAATTCATCCTAGCGGGACTCTCCCAATTCTTTTTCAGCAAACTAAAGAAAAGTTTCTGCGTACCCTCTCCTCCTATTCGATAAAGTTTACTACCGCATTTGTAATAATTAGTTCCTGAATGCTGCATTGTCACATCAAAATAGTTGAAAGCCTTATCAACCTCCCTTTGCATTGATGCATCTACTGCTACAAACCTTATACTTATTTTATTAAATTTAACAGCATTTATTGTAGCATTCCTTGGGACATTTGCCCATAATTTCACCTCCTCACCTGATAACAACTTCTCAATCGCTTCCCAATGTGTATCATTCTTCCAAACATAAAATGGTTCCTCTTTTCCCTCAGTTGAAAAATTGGCTACATGAACATATTCATCGTGACTTTCGGAGATTGTCTGTGTCTCAAAGATCAATTTCTTCTTTAGACGCTTCATTTTCTGCGCAGCAATTGTTGCTGCTTCTTTCAAATCATCCTCCAATGACAAATAATTCACTAAATCCATTTTCGGCAAATATGTTTCCGCGAAGGGAAAAATGTGCCACTTGAAAGCATTCATGACTTTGTTGTACTCGTTCCAGACAAGGTTACACCTTATCATCAGTTCGAGATTATTCGCAACAAGTTGTCGGTTCGAATCTTCAAAAGTGTAATTATTATTTTTGTTCAATGCGTTTATATAACTGATCAGAGAATGTCTTTTCCTGTAATCTTGAATACGGAGGCTGATGTCTATGAAAGTATCCACTATGTTATTCAACTTTGATATCCATTGGTACAAAATGTCACCCATTTCGAATCCCAGTGTTACCTTCCGCGCTTGTTGCAGCAAATCTCGCATAATGTTGTGCACTTTCCAGCTGATCAATTGCAGATCGGCAGAATTTAAATTACGTGAGTACATCACTTCTGCAACTGTCAGAATCATGTCATTTGCTAAGAGTTTGATAACATGATTGATTAATTGTGAATACCTTCTGAGTTGATTTTCCCTTTCGTTCGGAGTATCGCCCTCTTCTTCAAATTCAGTTTCCGTACGATTTTCATAAAGCTTCGGATCCAGAAGATTGATTCGAAGGGCCGTGAGTAATTTATTTGCAATTTTATGTGTTTCATAAAGGGTTGCATTCCGTGTGATGTCTAAAAGGTCTGCTCGAAGGGAATAAAAACCGTCATCAGATGTGGATTGTTTATCATAGTTAGGCGATGAAAGGTTCTCAATTAGTTGATTGAGTTTATTTTCAAAATTCTTTAACTCTTTATTTGTTTTTCTCTTATGCAAGATGTTGAGCAAAATTTCCATGATATTTATCTCTTTTTCAGTCGTGCTCTTCAAAATTTCTTTTCCGTTATTTAGAGTGTTTAGGATTCCTTTAGGAAATTCCCATTCTTCATCGACGCTGGGTGGGTCAATAAACCAATTAATGGCTGAACCACTAACGGTCATCAATGATTTACAGATATTACCGAAGTATGCAAAATCATTACCTAGTGTACTGAACCAAGAAGCTGCATTGATGTTCCATTCTGATGCAGTCATAAGAATCGAAGATATGTTTTTGCCCCCTGTGTGACTAGATTCGGATTCTATTTCTTTAATTATCTCATGCCTAATTATATCAAACTGATCAGCAATTTTATTTACCTCAGGGATCATTTGTAATTTTATCAGTGCCCTAAATTCGTTGATCTTATTATTGATAATCTCTTTGTTCCTATCAGTGTAACGTTGAATGGTTTGGCTGTTGAGTTGTCCTTTAAGGCTCTGAATGTCATCTGAGGCCATATCCAAGAATTCTCTTATGTCGACGATCAAATTTTGATCGCAGTGTTCAAGAGCGACAATCCTACTCCAGGAAGTTGCTTGTAAAAGTTTGTACATTTTCTTGCATTCTGTACATTTTGTGTCTTGTTCACTGAGTTTTTGGTTTATCCTTTTGTGGAAGGATTTGTAAAATGGGAGGAAGTCGATCTTTTTAGATAGTGTTCTGAAATTATTGAAAAATTAAGATAAGTAGAAATAAAGACACCCGTAATCAATAAATTAGAAAATTATAAAGATCAGCAAGGGAAATGCATATATATATACATATCTAAACCCATAAAGTAGTATAAGGAGGCCTAACGCATGTGATTTGAGCTGCTAAAAAGCAGCCCATATTCATGGTCCCTCTTCCTCAGATTTTCATTGCTTTAGCTGCGAGAGCGACACAGACGGAAAATGTAGAAACTACTTTTTCTTATAGAAGCAGACGACAGACAGCAGATGACAAAATTATCGTCTACTATCTGTCGTTTGCTACTATGGTGATATCATAATTTTTCTATTTTCCGTCTGTGATGCTCCCGTAGCTAAAGTATAGAAAAGAAGTGTTTTCCTATTGGATGTGTTGCCAGAACACGCTCTTTTCACTCTCTCACTCTTTTGGAAGTTCTATGAGAGTGAGAGAGCGAAAAATGCGGATTCTGGCATAAGTGCAGTAAGGTGATGTGAACCGATCATCATGGGCGTATTAAGACCCTTCGAGATCCGGTACTTAGGTAATGATTCAAATTATTAGATCAGGAATAGACATGGATAGTAAAGTAGGGATTGAAAAAGATAGGCGCTGCTATAGATTGTGAAAAGGAGAGGAAAAGATTAGTGTGGATAGATGGAGGATAGAAAATTATTGGCGAAGATAGACGGAGGATACAGGCAGATAGAAATGTTGATATTTAAAAGGAAAAAGCTTATTGTAGATTAGGAATTATAAAAAAATAGAAATAGATTGACATGGATAGGGACCACGATTTGGGGATATGTGTAAGACATGGTGATTGGTCTGCTTACACTACTTCATCTCTAAAACGGTTCCTGCGTTAAAATGGTCAATCTTTAAGCAGGAAAGTTCAATTTTAATCCATATTGCCTTTTTAGACGTAAATTAAAATATATAGTATAAAATACATTTGGGAGTTAATAAGAGGTAGCCTTAAGGGCATGTATTACTTACCCAATCCCTACCTTACCGACATTTTATTCTCTGTAACGCTATTTTTAAATTTATAAAGATATCAAATTGAAAATTTATAAAATTAAAGAAAATATGCTAATGTATGTTTGTCTGATCTTAACTTTTTGTAAAAATAAAAATATTTTTGAAAAAATTATTTTTTAAAAAATGTCAATATTTAGGACCAGACAAACGTACCTTAAGGGCATGTATTATTACCCGATCCCTACCTTACAGACATTTTTTTCTCTGTAACGCTACGTCTACATTTATTGAGAGCGTTACAGAGGAAAAAATGTCGGTAAGATAGGGATCGGGTAAGTAATACATGTTCTTAAGGATGTAAATAGGCACGATACAAAATAAAAAGGGAAATAGAATTAGGGATAGAAAGGAATAAAATTTTTTTGCGTAGAAATAGACTGAGGGATAGGAAGAGATAGATATCACCAGTCAAGGGGATACAATCGTGGATAGAAAGAAATAACATTTTCTATATGTAAAATGGATACTTGAAAGAGATAGAAAAGTTGCATCTCTTTCTATCTCCAAATTTCTATCTCTTTTTATCTCTTTACTTCCAGCAGGGATGGGAATTTAAAATCAAAATAAAGAAAATAGAGAATTTCTCTTTTTGAATTTTCAATCAATTTGGAGCAATCGTTGCCCTCTAATATCAAAAAAATTTGATTTGAAAAGTTGCCATCCATTTTTGGACATTCATGATTTATTTTAATCATAGATATCCTATATAAATATTGACTTTATAAAACGTAGTATAGAAATGAAAACAGAACTAAAATATTTTTGAAACTTTACCTCTGAGAGTCTGCCTTCCTGCTCAGTTTGAAGAAAAGAGCCTCAAGGTCCTTGAATTCGGAGGCCCATCCAAGATCGTCGTTCAATTTCGATCTAATCAAGAGATGTTTGCCGAGATTTTCGTAGAATGTTTTTAATATCTTACTCCATTCACCACTTTTCAAACTGTCTATAATGTAGAATTTGTATTGATTTACCGCTTCTTGGATACTTTGATAGAACTGATATGGAATTGTTTCAGAAATCTCAGTTTGTCTTCTTAATACATATATATGAACAAATCCTTTCGGAAGAGAAATATTTAAACGTTCGTTATTCACTATGTCATCAGAAATGATTAAAATAATTTGCTTAGGTCTCTGTGTCGTTTCTCGCGTCAGACGTAATTTCTTCAAATCTCCAAAATCACACTTTTCAATAAGTGGAGCAACGACAGTCACTTGCTTAAAGTTCTGGTAGCCGGAAAGTAAATTTGGAATGAAAATCTTCTCCAATGCAAAAACTTCCAAGACATCAATGTCTTGCTCACAAGATTTGTCAAATTCTTTCAAGAATAAAAATTTGCCCGTCACTGTTTGTTTATTTCTATTGCAGGAATTTTTGATCTTGTCATTTAGCATATATTCCATTGTGTCACAAAGAACAGTTAACTTTCGTTTACTGACACTTATTTCAAGAAGATCATCGTAATTGATCTTATAGCCATCTAGATCCAGTTGATTTATTTGTTCCACGAATTTTTTCAGAGAAGATTCAGGAGTAACAGTCATTGGAAGTTCACCTGAGTGACATATACTATTATTATATTTTGAGTACATATCGGATTTCACTTTATATTGTATTGGAAAAATCGCCAATTTCTCTTTCACGAAAATAACAAACTGGTACCATTTTTTGGAATCTGTTAAGTACTTATCCAGCTTATTGTAATGTTCCAAATTTGGAGTAATATTTAAAAATTTTTCTGGCAAATTTCCAATTTTTTCCAACACGTTTTCATCTTCAATAAACTGTTCATTGATAATTGAGAAAAAGAAAAGTTTTGGTGTTATAATAATGCTTGAATTGTATTTAGCGTCCCTTAGCCAATTATGCACCTTTAGGGTATTATCATATCCTTTTTTAAAAATTTCCAAAAGTTTGAAAATGTCATTTGACTCGTCCTCCTTGTCTCTATATTGACTTTTTATATTGGAAATCAGCTGATTAATTGGATCCTCTAACTCTATATTATTAGTAATACTCCTTTTAAATCTCGATTTCTCTTCTGCAGTAGTTAATCCACGAGGATCGGAATTTCCATGCAAAAGATGTTTATTCAGTTTCTGTAACATATTAAACGGTTTTTTTAAATTAATCATTACGTCATCCTTATTCAATTTTAATTTTAATGAAATAAGATTAATTATATTTTTTTTATTTTTGTAACTCTAGTATTGAAAATATTTCGTCAATATATCTGTAAGACATTAAAATAAAAATCTTAAAAATTTTATTGAAATACAACTAACAGTTTTTATAATTTGTGCACTGGATTAAAAATACTCTAGCTGTTATGAATCACTCATTAATTATAAGAAATCAGCTAGCTTCCACCTTGGATATTTTCTTAACAAGCGTACGATTCTTGCTGCAAGTAAAAAGATAGAAATCTTATCTCTTTCTATCTCCTTCTATCACCTGTCTATCCCTGTTAATTTCTTTTCATCTCCATATTAATTCACATCCACGCCTACATCTTTTTCAATGTCATCTACTGTATCTCTTTTAATTTCTTTTTGATCCCTGTTTATTATCTCTCTGTTTATCTTCATCTATTCTTGTCTATCCCCTTCTATCTATTTCAATTTTCAGGTCTGTATCTAATTTTATCTCTTGCCTATTCGTAATAGACGGGAGATAGAATTGGATAAATAGAGATAGAAGGAAATAGAAAAGAATAGGACTTCCATCTTTTTCATCAGGAAAGAATTGGGTACCAGTTATTTGTGCAAGAAAAGTCAGTTTTACTGTGTTGCGTGCTTAAGTTGAGTCGTGACACTGCTACATTTCGTGAAAAAATTTTGTGAAAATCTTAAAGGCTTGTCGCACGCGAAATGTGTGCTTGCTTGTATAGTATTATACAAAAAATGAGTAGCACTTCAAAGTAAAAAAAAGGAATTAGACTTTTTTTTTAAAGTAAATTGACGAAATCGAGTTTTTAGATTAAAACGTAGATCCTAAACATATATATTGGATTTGTAAGTATTTCTATAATAATTTCAAAAATTGCAAAGCAGGAAAAATAAATATAAAATTATACGATAAACACACTTTTTATTGTTTTATTTCACAATTTTGAGATTGTGTAACAATTATTATGCTATTGTAATAATTACACTTGACTCTCTCCAGAGACAAGAAATCCAGAACAGTACGATTTGAGAGAGATGATAATTTCATGTTGTTTCCTATTAAGAGATTTTTCCTATTGGAGAATTGCCTATTAATATTTAGTGATTAAATATTGATATATTCTCGTACAATCGAAGAATTCAAAGGAATTAAAAAAAATGTACTGATAATTACAAAAGATTTCGAAGCAATTTTGAAGGAATTAATAGTAGATTGTTCAACGAGTGGAATCGCCATCGTCCACTCGTTGCACATACAACTTTGTCCAACAAGAGCGAGTTACATGCGGCTAGGAGGCTCATCGAGAGATGGTGCAGTTGTCGATTTCTCAAATGATGACGTCACAGTGGTCGAAGTAAGTACTTTTCCCACCACGACTCACTTCGACCACTGTGACGTCATCAATTGAGAAATCGATACAACTTCTCCCTCTCGACACGAGCCTCCGAAGTCGCATTTCCTTCGCGGGTGTTGAACAAAATATTTCGTTGAACAATCTACTATTTTTACACTTGTATTAGAAGTGGGATTTTTGAACCACTAAACGATTCTGAAAACTGTATTATGGGATTTTAAAAAAATCACAAATTTTTCAGAGTTGTAAAAATACTTAAAAGTATTTTATGATCTCTGCTCTGCAATATTTGAAAAAATTGTCTGCGAAGCTTGGAAATCTCAAAAGCGTCGAAATTACTTGAAATTTATTAGAATATATTGACAAATTTTGAAACTTTTGAAAATTTTTGAAATCTTTGAAAATCCAATAATAACCCTTAAGTTTAAATTTGTTATTTTCTAAAATAAGTATAATAGAAGTCTGTCAAACATCTTGAAAATATTTTTAAAAAATTCTTAATTATAATTTTATTAATTAGAATTATTGTAAAATTTCTTAAAATGTTTTGTAATCCTTGCTGCAAAACATAACAATTTTTTGAAATAGTCAACTTTAAATTATTTTAATGCCTTGAGGCTCCTTGAGGCTGTTGGCTACTGGATGAAGTACGCGTATGCATGAATGATTTTACATTGTTTAAGTTTTAGTTGCTCCATCAAAGGAAATATTTTGCCATTAAAAGAACAGAATTTGAAATGAAAATCCTCTAACTGTTAAAGAATTTCCTCTTATGCCTATTTTGAATAGAAAATCCTTTAACAGTAAAATGAATCGTTAACACCTGCTGTCCTACTGACATCAAGAAATCCTCCTGAGATAAAAGTCAATTCAAACTGTGTACTTTTACGACCTTAAAATGATATTATTGAAATAAGTATACATAATTGAAGCATTTCAGAGATTTCGACATTTTTTCGTGTTTACATTTATTTTTTGTCCGATGCTCCAACAGCCTTAAGTTGAAATTTCTATTGGTTACCCTTTCGGTTTTATTGACAATCTTCTTCATTAAAATACTGTCGTAAAATATTTTTGCAAACAACAACATCATTTTGAATATATATACCATCACCTTCTAATGACAAATGAACCCCACCAACAAATTCCTGCAATTTCTGATAGTCTTCATCTCTCCCAACAAGTTTAACATCCCACCAAGTGTAGGGACTCAAAGAAAAGTCCTTACCAATAACCTTGTTATAGACCAAATTATATGAAACAGGTTTTCCAGATTGATCTTCCTGGAAAGAATAATAAAAATGTAAACACTTTCCAGCAATAGAATAACATTTATTCCCACATCTGTAATAATTCGTGCCATGATGTGTCAAGCTAACATCTAATTTTCTCAAAATGTCATCCAACTTCTCCTGTTTTTCATCATCAATCGTCGTAATTTTAATTCCAATTTTATTAAATTTTACAGCACTCAAATTCTTCTGTAATTTAGACTGCAAAGTTAGTTTCTTCCCACTCAACAATTTTTCTATTCCTTCCCAGTTAGTTTCGTTTTTCCAAGTAAAGAAAGGTCGGCTTCCTTCTCCAGAGAAAAAATATTCTTTTCGAATATCCATATCCTTTACATCTAATTGGTATTTTGACTTTTGAATTTCCGACATGATGATTTCAATTTCAGTTCGAACTTTTTTCCCTGTTTCATTAAAACATGATTCCTTTTCTGAATTTGTAGAGAAACAGCTAAAGTCAATTGAAAAGTCCCTTACAAAAGGAAATATAAATTTATTATATGCATTTGTAGCTCTCATATAAAAACCAAACATTAAATTTGTCTTCGTTATCAATTTCAACTGAGCCAATTTTTCGCCGATTATAGGGTCCGTCTCAATATCTTCATAAGGAGCAGATTTTATCATCGCAAGGTACTTCCCAAGTTCTATTTCATCCAGAGCATTTTGTTGCGTAGACTGTATTTTGGACATGGTCCTCAACACACTAGATACTTTTTCCATATAGTTTGTCAGTAGACCTTTAGCATCAAATCCTGCAGAAAATTTTTCTAGTTGGAAGTTCAGATCCTTCAGAGAATCCTGCAGCTTCCAGTTTATCTCCATCACCTCTGCAGGAGAACGCTCTAAAGTAGCAAAAGCTGACTTTATATTTTCTTGAAGATCCACAAGAAGAGGAATCAAGATATTGTTGATCTTTCTTATAAATTCGGAGTATGCGCTTAGCTTCTTAGAAACAATGTGATAATCAAATTTGTCTAGATTAATATCATTTTTGTGCTGAAGATAAATATCTGGAGAAAGTTCAGCTATTAAAAGTGCTTTTCGTACTTTTTCTAGAGCTTCGAGAGCTTTATTTTTATCACTTGCTTCTGACTGTTCTATTTCCTTTTTAACCTGAATACATTTATTCTGTATCTTTAGAAAATCAAGATTTGGATACTCTGCATACGAACTATTCGGTTTAAGAGACTCTTCGAGAATGGTGTAAGAATGTTTTATTTGTTCTTTGAGATTATTTAAGGAAGGCGTGAAACATAAGAATTCCAAATGTTTCAAGATGCTTATATGCACCTCTATTTTTTCCTGGAGCATATTTTCAGGAAGAATCCTGGCATATTTGACTCCTTCGGGCAACTTTAGAGCTTTCTTTAAAGCATCCTGATCAAATACATTTTTGTCCACTATGTCTATAGCACCAGCTAATCCAAAGAGTGTTAATGCGTACATTGTTCCAGTAACAAAAGCACAATTTTTCAGAGAAGCGGACAGTTTTTGTAGTACAAAAGAGATAGTAAGTTCTGAATTTGGTAAGATTGCATCAGAATGTTTCTTCGCTTCTTCTATCAAGCCTTTTATCGTAGCCTGAATATTCTGATCTATTTTAATTATTTCTGGCATCAATTGTTCTCCGATGATCTCTCCAGCTTTTTTGATTTCATTTAAAATATTCTCCTCATATCTCCTGCTTTCACGTCTTATAGCAACGTCATTGATTGCATCCTCGAGGTCGTGGATATCATCAATGCTGTTGGATAAATATTTCCTGATGTTTGTGACTATGTCAAGCTCTGATTTTTCTTTATAACTCCAGATTGTCGTTAAAGCAGTTGTGTAGAGATAAGTTAAAACTTGTTGGTTGTTTCCCTCATCAGTTTCTTCCAGTTTCGCTTTAACAACTTTTGCAAAGATTTTGTAAACCGACAATATGTCTTTTGTTTTGCTGTTGGCCATACTCAGCTTTTGTAGATTCGATAATTCATCTATTAGCCCGTCCATGTTGTAGAATATAGCTAAGAAAGGGTCACTGTGAAGATGATCGTTAATGTTTTCGAGTTCTGGCCTTCTGGATGACCATGGCTCGAGTGATAATAATTTTTCCAAAATAAAGATTTTGTAGTCATTGAGTGAGTTTTGAAATTGCAGATTTTGTGACAATAGTGAACTTGAAGACTTACCAATCTTTGCTTGATGTGTGTTGTCAGATGATAAAAAAACTACTTTCCGTATTAATTTAATGTTCCAATTCGGGTATGCTTCATCCGATAAATACTCTAAACCATGATATCTACCATACACTCCTATAAAATTGCATTTTTCGTAATAATATACGTTTAATATTGTATTGTTAAATGCTGTCGGAACTATGTCCCAAACTGGACTGAAGATGTATATGTTCTTTGTCTCTGGAAATTTAATTATACGTTCGATAATGAAATTCTGTGAAGCAAATATTTCCATAATATCAAAATTGCAGTTTTTGAATGTTGTAAGTATATTTTCAATGTCTAGAGCTGTTATGATGTGTCCCACAATTCTCATTCTCCTATGAGTACAAGAAACCTTTGGTTCCTCATTTGAATATTGGTCAAGAACGTTGCAGAGAGAAGCTGCTTTGACTTCGTTAATTTCTACATACCTTATCTTGCTGTAATCGATAGAAAAAATGTTTACGTACTTAACAAATAATGCGTTTATTTCATGGGCAAAGGATTCTAAATTTTCTCGATTTAGCACCCAAGAATTATTTTCTCTAGTGCATAACCCCTTGTATTTAATTTCATTCAGTATTTTTTCTTTATTTTCAGGGTAGCTATAGGTCGTAAAAACTTGATGTATGTTTATCACAAAAAAGTACCATTCCTTTGAATCGCTTAGATATTTTTTGAGGTTGCGAGTCTGTTCGGTGCTGAATTTTGAAGGTTCAGAAATCAATAGTGACATGTTTCTTCGAGAAGTTTGAATATCGAAACGTAGTTTAGTTAATAGAAAAGTTTCTTCTGCACCCAAAGATTCATCTTCTAGGTCCTTAAGCAGTTTTTCTGTTGCATTGAGGTACTTTTCAAATACCCGGTAATGCAAATAAAATATGTTTTCAGGTTTACTTTCGAGTTCTTCACATATTCTTCTTATTTCGGAGTGCAATTCGGCTGTCCACCTTTCATAACTCCATTCCAATTCTGGGTTCTGCAACAAAATGAAAACCGATTTTTGCTGTCAGATAAAATTTACATTATAATTTAGTGATGAAATGAATGTATGCAAGATCTAAAACAATATACATGGTTATTTTCTAGACCCTCGATATCTCCTTTCCTCCTGTTTTTTCCCCTTTTCGAAGCTCCCATGCTGGAAGTAAAGAGATAAAAATCCTATGCCTTTCTATCTCCTTCTATCTTTCGCCTATCTCCATTATATGTCTTTCAATTTCCATCTCAATCAACATCAACGCCGATCTCAATCCACATCAACACCTATCTTTTTCAATCCCCACTTCTTTAGGGGAAGCCGGGGCAAAGCGATATAACTAACGTTATTATCAATTTTTCAGTAAAAAAAATAGTATATTTCCATACAAGAGGCTACACGATCAGTTACCAAATCGCCCGTTTAGGCCTCTCGTATCGAACAATATTTTTCTTTACAAATTTATGCAAAACCCTCGTTTGTCCACCGTTTACAGACATCAAACCAACCTAACTCAACTTCATCCAAAACATTTTTCACATAGTAACCGTTTACGACGCTAGATGGCATCGCGACCAGTGAGCAAAATTTTTTGGTAACCGTGGAGACCACTTTGCTAACCGGTGACAGCATTTTGTTCATCGATGTTGGGGATTTTGCTCACTGCTTTTGAGGACAGTGTGGAATCAGCCATTTTGCATGTCTATAAACGGTGGACAAACGAGGGGTCTACATGCATGTGTAAAGAAAAATTTTTTTCATACAATCGAGTTAGTGGCTTAAAACTTTAATCTATAATACTGCTTTTATTGGTATTTAACTTTGAAATATTTTAATGCATATAGACGATTATTGCTGTTGTAAAATAAGGTGCCGTCATACGGCTTTTATTACCCCAGAGGCGGGGCAAAGCGGTATGGACAGTAAAATACATTTAAAAATATGTTTTTTAACTGGGTTGGGTTTTCTCGAAACGCCCCTGGCGGAAGGTTCGGATTGAAATTCATTCCGAACCAATCCGAAAGTTTCCGAATCATTCCGGAATTTGTGTCCAAACCAAAAAGTTTCATTCCGATCTAATCCGAAGAATATTTTCAAACCTTTTTAATCCTTTTTAATCTGTGTCTCAAATCCAAATTCAATCCGAATGAATCCGAACCTTACCTTTTAATCATTTTTAATCTGTGGCTCCTAATCCGAATCAATGTGAAATTTATCCGAATACAATTTTTAATCCGTACATTCAATCAAAATGAATCCGAACACATTTTTCAATCGGTCCGTCTAATCCGATTGAATCCGAAACTAAACCGATCTTACATTTCAATTCGAACGATCAATCCGAATGAATCCGAGCCTCATCAAAAAAGATTTTTCAATTCTTTTTAATCCTTTCCAATCCGTTAGTCTCTACACAGTTAAATCCGAATGAATCCGATTCTAATCCGAACAAAGTTCAATCCGATTTCCAATCCGAATGAATTCGAGAAAATTCCAAAATACTTTCAATTCTTTTCAATCCGTAACCAACAAAAATTTCAATCCGAATTAATACGATGTTCAAACCGTACACACTTATCAATCCGTTATCCCAATCCGAATCAAACCGAAATCAATCCGAATGAATTTTAATCCTTTTCTATCCGTAGTTCTAAACTGAGGTTGCCGCTCAATTTTTTGCAATCCGTGCCCTCAATCCGAATTAATCCGAAATCAATCCGAACTACTTTCAATCCTTTCTAATCCGTAGCTTTAATCCGAATGAATCCTAAACCAATCCGAACTTATTTTCTATACTTTTCAATTCGAATGAATCCGAAAAAGTTGTGACTAATCACTTAATAATAAAATTTATATTTAAAAAAAATGTAAGTGCAAATATGTCACCGAACAGCATCCTTCACTTTAAATTGGAATCCTTGCTTCGATCTCGGATTAGATCGGATTTATTCGGATTGAAATCCTTTCTTTGACATCGGTCTAGAATCCTTTTTTTCATTTCGGATTAAATCGGATAGGAATCCTTAGATCGACCATGGATTGATTAGGTTAGGAATCTTTGATCGGACTTCGGATTAGATCGGAATGGAACTGTTTCTTCGGATACAAATTCCGGAATGAAATTGATTCAAAAGGATACATTTTTTTCTATCCGAACCTTCCGCCAAGACGCGGTGCTCACTGACTGAATCAATTATGGTTTTTTTAGCTGCCTGATTTGTTTAGTATATTTTTAGTATATTTAATATATTTAGTATTTTCACATTCTCATCAGAGAAGGTATTAAATTTGTATAAAATTTGACCCCCCCCCCCCCGATTTTGTCAAATGTCCACGTTTTGGGACCCACTGAACCCGAAAAACATGTTTTGCTTCTTTATAGGGGAAGCTTTGTTTTCGATACATTTTCTAATATTTTTAAAATCGTTTAATTAAACTTTCCTCACGTGATAAATGTCTAATACAACATTCTAATCCTTTGTGTAAATATTTCGGAGCAAGAAGGGCAACGATCGAACTACATTCGACCCCCCGCGCGCCTTAGGCGCGCTCATTCTTGCGAGCGAAGCGCTCTATGAGAATGTGCCCGTGCAGTGGGCACATTTTTTTAGGATATTTTTTATATACCGTTTTGCCCCACCCGCTTTGCCCCAAGTTCCGCATAAACATTAGAACGCGTAAAAATGAAGATAACCAAGAAAAATAATTAATTGTATATGCAAATAAAAGATAATGATGCAGGTCACAACGTGATACTACAGCGATTTGATTAATAATTAATTAAACCATAACTTACTTGCATTGAAAAATCAAGAAATTAGTAACGACGCTCTCCTGCGACGTGGACCTCGCGCTATTCGAGAACAAACAATGGAAATCACACTATAGTCCGGAAATAACATAATCACTACTAAAGAACATATTTCTGAAAATACCGATTAATTGAGGTCAAATGTCGCATTCAAAAATCTTCTATACCGTTTTGCCCTGTATACCGCATTGGCCCGGCTTCCCCTAGTTAATATCAAAAATTGAAAAAACCTTGATATGCGCTGCAGCTATAGTTGTAAGAAAGTGTAGTGAAAATTTGACATGGATAACTTTTCGACATAATCAAAATTTTTTTCATTTCTGGAGCTTATTTTAAAGAAAACTTTCTATAGAACCTGATAGTTTTTTCTTTGTATTGTGCGGGACTTAAAGTTGTGAAAAAGTTGGAAATATTTGAATATTTTTCCTACTAAGAAAAATATTTTTTTTAAATATAAAAAATCACTAATCATGATGTTTCTCTAGAATGATATTAAAAAAATTTACATTCATTTGATTTTTATTATTATTTTCCTATTGATCAGGTAATCTTGAACTTTTTATGTATTTCAGATTGAAATTTGAGTTCTTGTACAGTGCGGGGAAGTAATTGTACAATTTTTTAAATAAGTCAATCTATAGAAATCTATTTTTATAATAATTACAAGAAATTAAAAAAATGTTCATTATTCGAAAGTTACTGATATTTTTACTAAACATTCAGATCTGACGTTCTTTGCAATTTTAAACAAAGTAACATTGTCCAGGGCTCATTTTGGTAGCTTTTAATTTTGTTAAAGGAAAAAAAACTCATTTCTGGCAGTGCAATAAACCAATAAATAATTGTAAAATATATTAAGATTTTAGAATTATTGTTAATTAATAACAAAACTTGTTCACAATTTTAACTATTTATTTGTATTTATTATGTGGCGAAACGAGCCGAGAATATTATCAGATGAATTAGTCATCAGATTTTAAAAAATAATATTAAAATTAAAGAAATGTGAGAAAATAAATTTCTAAGAGATAATCTGTTTATAAAAATATTTTTTTGTTTAATTTTCATTGTTGAATTATCTTTTAGTATCATTGCACTAAAAAATTGAGATAATTTCAAACGTTTTACGAAATGAAAATTTAAAAAAAGACTTTTTTCTCGTTCTTTTTGTTATTTATTACAAAAATTGTTTATAACAATGGGAAAAATTATTGTTCAGTTATCTTTCATATTTAAACTACCTAAATTTAGCTAATTATGAGCAGACAGAAAAAAACGGTATTTTTCTTCAAAAAAACATTGAAATCGGTCCACGGGTTCAGCCGAAATCGTATTTTAAACCAAAAAAATGACTTTTTCACAGCACGTCTGCCGAAAATTCTATTTTCCGAGCCTCTGTAGACTCTAGAAAGTTGCCAATTTCTGAGCTGCTCACTTTAAATCACTAGAGTTTGTAAAGTATTCTACTTTACACCTCTAGTGGTTGTAAAGTAGTAAAAAAAACAATGTAAAGCATATTTTGTTGGCAATCCTGCTCCTTCTCTAGCATTTTTTCACCGTTAACAGGTAGTACGACTGAACTTTCAAATATCGGAGCATATTCCGAAAATCGAATTTGCCTTAAACTTGCTGTGAAATAACTATTTACTTTACAAGACGCGAAAGGAAGCAATTATCGGACGAGTGTGAGGCAATTATTACACGAGTCCGATAATTGCCTGTTTCGCGACGTGTGAAGTACAAAGCTTTTCATGACCACTGTAACGAATTCGATTTTCGAAACAATAGTCCGAATTTGCACTAGTGTACTAGTACAGCCAGGTTGGCGAGAAATAAGCTGGCTGGGGCCCCGTAAGCGTGTTCGGGAAATATTTTCTCTCCTTCTCCCTCTCTCTCCTTTCGTATTCTATCCTATCGTATTATATCCCATCGTATTATATACTATTGTATTCTATCGTATCTTATTGTATCCTATCGTGTCTTATTGTATCTTATCCTATGGTATCCTGTTATAATGTATCCAATCCTATCGTATCCTATACGATAGAATAAAATGCGACAGGATACGATAGGATACAATAGGATAAGATAGTATAGAATACGATATGATCTCATTGGATATGGTGGGATAGAATACGATAGGATAGAATACAATAGAATAGGATAAGATAGGATAGGGTACAATAGGATAAGAGAGAGATGGGGGGCAGGGAGAGAGAATCTCCGGTTTATTTAATTAGATATTTTGGGATATCTATATCTATTTTAGGATACCCTATTTTACTTTCGATACTATTTTTACTTTCGGTACTACTTTTGCAGTACTTTCGCTCCTGTACTGTAAAGGGCTCTCTTCGAGACGAAGACGAAATGACACGAAAATCGATGTTTCGTGTCATGAAAAGTATTGTATTTGACATGTGAGAAGCAGACAATTCCCGGCTCGTGGGATTTGCCTGTTTTACCTATTTTACAGACAAATCCCCGCTCATCGGTATTTACCTGTTTTCCACACTTGTCAAGTAAATAGCTATTTTCCCACTTTGGGGCGAATTTCTTCTATATGTTCGAGTTTTCGCGCAGGTAACAAATAAAGTAAAAATCACACAAAAGTACCGTTACACTGCTCCGATCTTTATAAAATTTTAGTATGATATTGAATATGTATACTTATGAAAAATGTAATTTAAAAAATCGATCTTTTGTAAAGTAAAGCAATTAAAACAAAAGTATAATGCACCTTTAAAGGTGATGAGCGAGGATAAGCGCGACGTGTGATAAGAATATATCCACAGAGCAGATTTTTTTGTAATGT
Source organism: Synergus japonicus (assembly GCA_900474275.1). Classification (NCBI taxonomy): domain Eukaryota; kingdom Metazoa; phylum Arthropoda; class Insecta; order Hymenoptera; family Cynipidae; genus Synergus; species Synergus japonicus. Next base: position 13,297 of record UCOH01011452.1, on the reverse strand, counting down.
ACTCACGGAATCAAGTTCTCTGTAGTCATCATTATTTGCGAAAGACTCACATAGGGATATTTTAATACCCTGGATGGCGATTATGAACAAAAATATGGTATAACTTATGCGTTCCATAATTTCTGATGATGTATTAAATTTAATATTTGGAAAATGCTTTTATAATAATCAAATCGTGATTTAAAGTGACTAAAAAGTGTAAAACTTACGCAACTCTAAATTTTTTTTCATGTAAAATTATAATAGTTCATAAGCTTTCGATATAGTTTTATAGTTTTCAGAACGCTTATCAAATCAGTTTACTTTAGAGCACACACTAAATTTAAAGAATTTATAGGTTCTAGAAAACAATATTTCTTTTTTTTGGAAATATATATTCTTCAAAATTTTTAACATATTTTTTATTTATTTATTTTTTTTTAAATATTTTTAGACAACTTTTACGTCGTTGATTAGATTCAGGAGAAATAGGGTGAAACCGCTTACTGAGTTCAAACATGTTTAATGATTTGATGTATTAACTTATTAATTTAATATACATCATAAAGAAGTGTAACAAACGCTATTTCCAAATCGACTCATATAAAGTGCTGGAGATAAGTCGTAGCTTGAAAACATCAGCGCTGACATGAAATAAAAAAATAATTACTCCTAAACTATTAAATATTTTGATCTGAAACTTTCCAAAAAACTTTATTACAGTTTTCCCCGCATTTTTATCGCGAAAAGTTTTTGCTAGCTCAAAATTCCCTGGATAAACGAAACGCCCGAAGTTTATCTGAAAGACACATTACCTGAAAAGGTCCTTTCAAAAATCCAAAAAATTACTATCTGAGCACGAGCTAAAGTGAAAATCGGATTAAAGTCGATTTTTTCAAAAGAGTCAGTTTTTTACTTTTAATTTGAAAACTAAAAAAGTACAATATTTTTCATGGAGTACTTTTTCAAGGAGCTCTTTTAGGAACCTTCTCAATCGTTCGATCCGTCAAATCGTCCTGATCGTTTTTAAAACTGTTTTTAACACTGGAAATATAATCATACAAACACACGCTTAGCACAACCAATCACCTTCAAAATAAAAAGACAATCTAGAGAGGAATATGTATGAATATCACCTCCTAGATTGTCGATGAGTGCGAGAGAGTATTGCGAATTTAAGTCTAATTTTTTGGCTAAGAATCAATGCGAACTGATTGCTTACACGCAAAAAAATAAATGGCACAATGTAATTCGGAATCAGAGAAAAAAGTACCATTTCGAAGTGGCTGGTTTGCGCTCTGAAAAGACATTTAGCACTTTATATTATTTTTCCAAAAAAAAAAAAGATTCAGAATATAAGAGCACTATTTGAAATGGTAAACTTTACCACGAAAAACATTTCAAATAAACATAAAGGAGTACTATTTCAAATGGTAAATTTCACAATGCAACTTATAACGCACGCCTAAGCACTTAAAAACATCGCACTCGCAGAGGATACGAACCCCAACCTAAAAATCCTAAAACCTAATACGCACGCACTAATCGACTGAGCTATTTAACGCTTGGAGTTCGTAAACAAAATTTCAGCTAAGTTCTTCGCCAAAATACCATTTTACTATTTCTAAATGGTACTTTTTAACTCGTCTTCGTGTTGAACCTTACTATTGAAAAGTTTGCTACTCCTTTTAGTCAAAAGTGCTAAGAAAAGTAGTTTTTATTATTTGACATATTTTGTTGCTTTAAGTAAATGGTATTTTCAGCTATGCTACTGGCTTAGAATTATGATTTGCATAGTAATTTTGAGAAAGTGGCAAAAATTGAAAATAAAAACAGTAGTATTTAACATTTATGTCGACTTTAAAAAAAATGGTAATTTGTGCCTTTTAGTCGAAAACTCTTTTTTGCGTGTAGATCAAGCGCACACGTTAGTCACCTCAATTTTCCACATTTTCCTACTGGTATTGCATTAGGCGTAAGATGATAAGTCGGAAAGAACTTGGGTCTTCCGTAAGAAAAATTTTATGTTGTAGAAGATTTTTTTCATCTGTTAGTGGTAAAGTGAAGTAGCGTGATCGAAATCTAAACTAGCTGTGAATTCGATCTCGGCTCTTTTCTTTTCTTACACACTTAATTCTTGGTATCATACACGTTTCGTGCATTAATGTAATTTGATCAGCAATAGAAATGCAAAACCCCCGATCCATCGGCTTCTTTGGGCATCCTCTGAAGTTGCCATGAATCGCTTCCTAGACTTTTTATGACGTAAACATGTTGCGCTATAACGGAGCTTGGGGCGTCTGGGGGGCAAGTAGAGGTGCTTTCCCACTCTACCCCTCGCAACCCACAATCATGTTTACGGTTCTAAGAACATGGTACAAAGGGGTTGTTAGAATCGGGGTTTCAGTGTAACAAGAGTCCTCGAAACGTAAACAAGTTGTGCTATTACTGATAATAGATTTTTTTTTTTAAATCAGTTTTTTACCTATAATTGAAAACTAAAAAAGTGCAATAGATCTTTTGTTGATTATAACAGTAAACACGAAATAAACACGAAGGCGTTAGCCAGTTTTTCTGCAAACAAAATTAGACAAAAACGACGCGGTCGTTGTCCACGAAGATGATTCCTTGCTCGGCGTCTTAGCTGATTATCGGACTGGCAAATTGATTGCCAGTTACGAGATACCTGTGCAGCGTTCAAAAGTGATTCGCCGTCCAAGCGTCGAAGTATCAGTTGGTTGACATCTTAAGGAAGTTCAGTCAGGACGTCTATCTTTTTCTTGCCAAAGCCCAAGAAGCAAAGTAGTTTCCTGAGGAATTCCATGTTTGCAGTAGAAATGAACAATTGGAACTAACTTCTGAGTTCAGTAGATGAGGGCTTTTATACCTGGCACACAGCAGGGTATCGCATTCTCATTGGTCCGTTCCCAAAAGCACCCCTATTTTAGGACCAATGAGAGTGCGATACCCTGCTGTGCACCAGGTATAAAAGCCTTCATCTATTGGACTTAGAAATTATTTCCAATTGTTCATTTCTACCGCAAACATGGAATCCCTCGAGAAACTATTGTGCTTTTTGGGCATTCGCCAGAAAAAAATGCACATCCTGAGTGAACTTCCTTAAGATGTCAGCCAACTGATACTTCGACGCTTGGACGGCGATTCACTTTTGAACGCTGCACAAATATCTCGTAACTGGCAATCAATTCGCCAGTCCGATAATCAGCTAAGACGACGAGCAAGGCATCATCTTCGTTGGCAAGGAGCACTCTTTTACCTAACTTCGTTTGTAGAAAAAATGCAAGATGAAATTCTATCCACCTACATATCTTCCTTTTAATTGTATAGTCCTGCTTAGAATATAAGGACGCCATCTTCTCTGCTGCTGTTTACACCTTTATTTTAACTTTTGACTAGTATTTTTTTATTACCATTAAATGTGACACAATTCTACATTGTAGACTGCAATTTGATAAAGTGTATCTCCACAAGAAATTATTATCTGTTTCCATTTTTTCAAGTTTAGCTTCTCATTTTTGTTCTGCTACCATCAAAAGGTTTGAGGAAATCGTATAACGTTTTTCGTAATACACTATTTATTGACCAGACTACCTAAATGACATACTTCTTCTTTAGATTCAGTCAGTAGTCAGTTAAAATTTTTTTTATAAAATTCCACTTAGAGGGCTAATCTGAACCATCATTTTAAACCGAATTGGATCAGATAGAAGTTTAGGTTTTATATCAGATTGTGTCCGATAGATTTAGATAGTAATCTTTTGTTTCACCTTGACTAAGATTCATTCGCATAGGATTACGAATTTGCTTGGAATGAAGCTGATTCACTCAGGTACAGGTGTCGAAACAAAAAATATTCCAATGGATAATTAAATATTAAATACAAGGTTAAATTTATTTTTACCTTAAATATTAAAAGTGAGCAACCTTAGTAAAATTTACTTTAAAATCTCATAACTTTCTTCCGTAATTGAAATAGCTATACTGCGATTGTAAAGCAAGAACTTTGCTACATTCATTACAAAGATATTTGTGTTCTTTTGAATGACTTGGCTTAATGCTAGCAGTATCCAAACTAAATCCGGATATATTTGAATATTTGAAACCTGTTTCCAATAATAACACAATCCCTGCAAACGAGAACTTTCAAAAGTAGTGACAATTCTTTATAAAACTATAAATTTCACGAAGCGCCTCAACAGTCACAGTGACAAAAAAACGCCTGTTTGGCCTGTTATATCGAAATATACTATTTTACAACACTCATCTTTCGAATTTCAACACTCTGCGTGAAAAAAGTATTGGCGCTTACATCAACACGAAAAATCGATATTTTATAACATCAATCTAAAAAAAAACATCAGCGGCGTCTAAATATCGACATTCGATCATTAACGTTAGAAACTTCACACTAGGAATGTTTGATTCTAATTCGATTCTATAGTAGTTGATTCTTTTGAGAATTAATTTTTTTCCCTGAAGATCAAAAAGTGAATTGGTCTTTTTGAATGCGTCCCTCAAAGATTCCTGTTTCTTAAAGGATTCTTTCGAAGTTGATCTTTTGAAGAAATGATTCTCATCTATTTGATCTTAGATCAACTAAAGAATCAATTATTTACGAAGAATCGAACATCCCTACCATCAGCACATGTGGAATCCACCCAACTAATCCCTAAATGTTGAAAAATTCAATAAAATCGGTCAAATTAAAAAATACCTATTTTAATTTTGATTACCTGAAAATGTCATTTCAAAATTCCTAAAAATTACGATCTGAGCACGTGCTAAAGTGAAAATCGAATTAAAGTCGATTTTTTTAAAAAAAAGTCAGTTTTTTACCTATAATTTGAAAACTAAAAAAGTGCAATATTTTTCAGGAAGTTAAAGGTAATTGAGGCGCCTGGTTGCAGAACTGCCTCTACGCTCGACCCGACCGAGACCAGTAGGCCGGAGAGAGGGGATGATTCACTAAACGCCACTGAACGCAGCGATCGAGGAAAAGAATCAATTTACAACGCAACAATCAACTTGTCGTTTTTCTGTTAATCATTAACGAATCAAGTTGATTTTTGAGTAGAAATATTCTCTAAACTTGTGCGGTTCTCACAGATATAGTCGTTGAGTAATTTATATAAATTATATGAACAATTTCACCAAATGACTATATCTGTGAGAAGCGCACAAACTTGGAAAATATTTCTACGCAAAAATCAACTCGATTCGTTAATTATTAACAGAAAAACGACAAGTTGATTGTTGCGTTGTAAATTGATTCTTTTCCTCGATCGCCGCGTTCAGTGGCGTTTAGTGAATCATCCCCTCTCTCCGGCCTACTGGTCTCGGTCGGGTCGAGCGTAGAGGCAGTTCTGCAATCCAGTGCCACAATTGGAAAGTATTGAGAAATTGAAAAATTCAAAGAGAATGCAAAAAATATTGTAGGTGAAGCCAAATAATATTAAACTAGCTGTGAATTCGATCTCGGGTGTTCCATTTAACTATATTTATATTTTTTTGTGCTCATTTTTGAGCACTTTGCTTCCTCAATGAGCTTCCTATGATTAACGATTTTCAAAATTAAAAATAATCATAATTTTCTTAAAAAGTTCAATAAAATTCATTAATTATACAGGTAAATTGATTCATTTCTTTCTTTCCCTTACATAAGCTTTTAATTTTCATTATTTGAAAAGTTATAGTCGAAAAATCAATATTACAAAAATTCAAAATCTATATAAAAATTTTAAAATTCAATATTTTAAAAAATCCTTTGGCGCGTTTTGAGATATTGGTGGTGCCAATATACCTTAAAAATTTCATTAATTTATCTACAACTGTCTTTAAGTTAATAGGGCGACAAAAAATGGAGACATCCATACACACACACACATCCATACATTCATACATACATCCGGACAATTGATTAGAATGTTGTATTAGACATTTATCACGTGAGGAAAGTTTAATTAAAGGATTTAAAAAAAATTAGAAAATGTATCGAAAACAAAGCTTCCCCTATGAGGAAGCAAAAGATTTAAAATAATATTAAATAATTGAAAGAATTTAAATATAAATAAAAAAAATCAGAAAGTATTTCATTTGGAACTTGTACTTAAATTAAAAACATAATATTTTTCTAGATAACCTGCTTTTTTTCATTTTTAATATAGGTTAATTTATAGCTGTGAAAACAGTTGAATTGAAATCGTAAAAATTCGGAAATATTCCTTAGAATATTTTATAAAAATTTCCTTATCTATAAAATATTAATCTAGATTCTTTTCGACTTTCGTGAAATCGGCAGAATTTAATGTACAATTTTTTCCGTATAAACTGTAAATAATTTATAAGTTTCTCTTGAATTCTCAAGCGTTATATAATGGAAAAGCAATTTTTTTGTAGGTGAATAAATCGAGGGTATATACGCTCAGTGCATACATGAAATATACATAAACTACGTGGGGTCGAATTTGGTCAGTCAATAACTTTCACTATCAAATATTCATTTGAAATTGACAAATAGATGTAGCGTCAGACTCGTCGATCTAAAAACACCTTACACATGTTCTTATACATCTTCTACTAAATTATTATTAGTACACATTGTGTCAACATCAAGTATTAAAAAAAATTGTTTCAAAAAGTATTTCTCATATATTTCAATCATACCTTATTGAAATATTTATTTTAAACAAGAGAAATTTATCACCGATAGAATTTGGTTGTGGTAAAAATCAACGTCTTGTTTATTTTGAGCCTAGAAAAGAGTTTAATAAAAAATAATTTTAAGGCTGATGGAATCTGAAACTTAAAACTGTAGCCTTGGATTTATTAAAATATAAGAGAAAGAAGGTACAATTTTGGAATTGGCAATTTAAAAAAAGGTCTATAAGGGAGCTTCTCAATTTTGAAAAACTCCTACCTCCGAATCAGGTCTCCAAATATAATGAACTCCGTGAGATAAGGTCTAGTAATTCTGGAAACTCCACATTTTAATGTAGGTTCCATCAGTTTGGAGAACTCTACAACCTTTAGATTAAAAAAAATGCCAGAAATGTGTAGGAATTAATGTGGGGGAAATGCAATGGGGAAAACAATAATTGGGTCCACAATATCTGTGAACTCCTTCCTTCGTATTTAAAAATGTGGCCCTGAAAAGAGTCGGTTGGTATCTGCATGGTTCTGGTTGGTATCCTTACTGTATGCCCTTTTTTTCTAAAAAAAATGCAGTTTCCTTGGCTGAGACGCTGGTATGATCACCACTGACTTCATGGGCCTCTGCTTAGACGGTGATTCCTTCGAGCTTCCTGACACGGGCTAAAAGCGTTCATCTGAAGGTCATAGGTCTTAAGTGTGGCAGGCACTTTACATAACGCTACAACCATGTCAAATGTCGTTAGCGTAGAAAAACTGAATTTAATGCGAAACTAATAATCAGAATTAAATAATTGGAATGAAATTCACAATTATTAAAATATAAAAAAAAACACATGAAACGTAATACAATTAAATGCGAGAACTCCCGAAATGATTTGAATAATAATTAGCTCAGCTATAGTTGAAAATAAAGATCCAAATAACATAACAACCCAATAGGTTTTTTGAGCCACTCGGGCTTCCATTAAATTAACAATTTTCCACAACAATCGAAAAAGACTTCTTGCCAACCTGACTTCCAGAAAGAAAGTACGGGTTATTGATGAATGCGGAAGTTCATTGACAGGTGGACGGAAATCGGTAAGCCACCATCATGGAAACGAGTCCATTACAGCCAATCACAATAGTCTCTCAAATCATGTGACCAGTGACGTGTAGTTCAATTATCCTAGTAGAAATGACGGTTGAGAAATAAATAGAAACCGTTTAAATAGTACTTAGGAGTCATTTGCAACTCTATATGGTTCTAAATGGTTCTTAAGAGTTTTTTATTTCAGTTTGGTTTCTAACCGGTTTTATTCGGTATTTAATCTACTATTAGGATAGAAATTATAATTCAAAAAATCTGTTTTTGTGGTTCTATTAGGAACTTAAGTTCTTTCGAAAACTAATATTCTATTTGCTAAATTTGTCTAATAGGTTCTAATCGGTACCAATGAGGTAACCGTTTATTATAAATGTTTAAAAGTACAAAGGTGCTACCCTAATAGGCTCTATAAGGATTGATCTTGAATAATCCGAATTAAATTATTTGGATTAAACTCAACAGTGCTGCATTTAAAGCGGCTCTATTAGGTATCTATTAGGTCATATTTTATCGTAAGATGCGTAAGTACGATGTTGTTCATCATATAGGTTGTATTAGGAATGTTAGTGGGTAATCGGAATTATATTTATTGGATTTAAATGCAAAGTGCAGCATTTAAAGCGGCTCGATTTTTGTCGTTTCCAACGGTATTATTATTTTTGTTCTTATCATTGTTTAAACTTGAAAAATAACGGTAAAACCGATTGACAAATTTTACAATTTTTCGACTAATTAATTTTTGCGATTAAAACACGCATTTTATATTGAAAGTGCAAGTTCTATATAGGTACTATGGTTTTTTTGGGTCGCTGATTACGAATTTGCTATTGTTTTTGCAAAATTAATTTGTTTAAACCATTTGTTTGAACAAATTATTGTAAGGAAATGATGATTTTTAAAAAATGATTACAGAATCGTGATTTACGGGAAAAAATATTTTGAAAACATATATAGATAATTTTAATTATTTAAACAATTATACAAATTATTAAATAGTAGGTAAGGTACCTTTTAAATTTTTTGTCCTACGTTTTCATAGTGAAATATCTTGCAGAAAAGGATACTTCAAAAATGTGTCTTTTTGACGTTAATGGGTTAAAGCAACTCTATTAGGTAAATATCCGATAGATACCGACTAGAAACATAATAGAAAATCCAATTAGGTGCCAATTAGGTTCTAAACGGTAATTAATTGCGTGTACCAAATACAAAACACTTTGGATCCTAATCAAGTCCACATTAGAAACTACTACGCATCCAGTAAATACCGATTTGTAACCGAATAGAAAATCCAATTAGCTGCCAATTAGGACCTCAAAGGTAATAAATTGAGAGCACCGAACGCAAAACATATCAGATCCTAATCAGATCCAATTAGAATGTTATTACTAGCCGAATAAAAATCCACATAGAATCCGGGAACAAAACCCGCTATCTTTCCTAACAGAACCTAATAGAAACCACAACTTATTAGGTTCCTATTGTGATTCAACTAGGCATTTTTACGAGGGTTAAGAGTCAGCACAATGTCTATACTGACTAGTATGCTCTGCGCCTGCACTTTTACTTGAAAACGTTTATAGCGATTCTACGGAATGGCTGAGCATTCACTAAAGTGTCTAAAAAATTCTAAGATGATCTATGGATAATCGATTGACAGATGTAACACTGTCCAAGCTCTCAAGTAGAATATTCTGAATTTGTCGGACGCGCGGGGTTTCGTGCATCACAGCTGTCCATTGAGGCGGCAGATTCGTAGCCAGAGAGCCCAGTGGGCACAAAATTTAGCGACATCTTTACGACATCGTTACGACATTTCTACGACATCGTAAAGACATCCTATGTCCATGTCTTTAAGATGTTTTTGTGATGTCGTAAAGACGTCTTTACGATATCGTTACGACATTTTTACAATATTGACATAGGATGTCTTTGCGATGTCGTAAAAAACGACATTTGTCGTAATCATATCATAAAGACGTCGCCAAATTTTGTGTCCACTGGGAGGTGATGGACTCTGGCGTTTGGCGGGAGTACTGACGATATTCAAATAGTAAAGTCCTTCCTTCCTACACAAAAATCCAAATCCTTGATTTCCTTGACATCCTTCATTGGTTGGAATGGCTGGAGGTTTACATAAAAACTATACATTCAGGAAGCAATTAGTTATTAACCTGTATTTTCGAGAGTGCTCCGAAAGTTCGTGGTGTGGCTTCCTTTATGGTTCTCAATTACTGAACTACACGAGTCAAAATAATTTATGTTTCCGGTGCCAGTCAGTTAACTATATCGTTTAACGTTATAGATTGAAAATCTGCAACGTCACAGTTAACATAGGAAAACATAGGAAGGCTTCTGATAGAAATAGTGCATATATAATCAAAAAAATATAATGAAGATCCTGTATGAATTAACAAGGGAACAATTCTGTCAGTTTTTATTGAAAAAAAGGAAGTTATTAAACCGAAGATGTTTAAACTAATCTGGCACCTAGACCCCGAGCTCATTCCACACAATTCATTTTAACACAATAACAAAAAAATATGACAGTTTTGTGGAATTTGGACAGATGTAGGCTCTGGAAGCCACGACCACGATCGCTTTCAAAAACTAATCGATCGCGATGCACAAGGAGGTATATGTCATCCGACTCGTAACTTTCACAACACCAGAAGACGATCGAGTCGAGAAAGATCACAAAAAACTAGCACAATTAATCGGCGTTTGTACGTTTTTTCTGCCTGAAAGTCAAGACAAAAACTGAGTGATTATAATTGAGGTATATTAATTGTCGAATAAACAGAATACACCGAGTGGAAATAATAATTGTATTCAATAACATGCCACACTTTCCGAATTAAAAATCGCTAGGACAATAATAATAAGCTCTAAACTCGCCAAGGCAATAATATAAACTCAGTGTTGATATGAGAAATTAATTATAAACAGAAGTAAACACTGCAAACTGATAAATTTTAATGACTACAACAAACTAGAAAATATCCCTCGTTACAATTAGGGAATTATTACAAACAACTTCGTTGAACATTACACTCGAGTCTCCCAAATGTCAAGAAATTCTTTATCTCTATAGTCACATCAATTGAGAAAAATGGGAGAAAAGAAGAGAAGAGAACATTTGGGAGAACATGAAATTTGGTAAGTTTACATTTGAGATTTTCGAGTTTACTAACTGTAGTTTTCTACGTGTGAGAACTGATGAAAGGTTACTTGTTTAAAAGGAATATTCTCAGTACAATACTAATTCACAATGCTGTAGTACTTATTCAAATTTTGTTTGCACACAAATGCATCCTCAGTGACAAAAGTTCCCAAACCTTCTAAATACATGTGAACGTTTCCTTTAAATTTGCTTAAAGTCGACATATTTCTAAAACTCGATGAAAGTTCGAACTTCCATAAACTGTAGGGACTCAATATAATATCGCCATCACTAAGCTTTAGATGAACATAATTCATCCTAGCGGGACTCTCCCAATTCTTTTTCAGCAAACTAAAGAAAAGTTTCTGCGAACCCTCTCCTCCTATTTGATAAAGTTTACTGCCGCATTTGTAATAATTAGTTCCTGAATGCTGCATTGTCACATCAAAATAGTTGAAAGCTTCATCAACCTCACTTTGCATTGATGCATCAACTGCTACAAACCTTACACTTAGTTTATTAAATTTAACAGCATTTATTGTAGCATTCCTTGGGACATTTGCCCATAATTTCACCTCCTCACCTGATAACAACTTCTCAATCGCTTCCCAATGTGTATCATTATTCCAAACATAAAACGGTCCCTCTTTTCCTTCAGTTGAAAAATTGCCTACATGAACATATTCATCGTAACTTTCGGAGATTGTCTGTGTCTCAAAGTTCAATTCCTTCTTCAGACGCTTCATCTTCTGCGCAGCAATTGTTGCTGCTTTTTTCAAATCATCATCGAATGACAAATAATTCACGAAATCCATTTTCGGTAAATATGTTTCCGCGAATGGAAAAATGTGCCACTTAAAAGCATTCATGACTCTGTTGTACTCGTTCCAGACAAGGTTACACCTTATCATCACTTCGAGATTATTCGCAACAAGTTGTCGGTTCGAATCTTCAAAAGTGTAATTATTATTTTTGTTCAATGCGTTTATATAACTGATCAGAGAATATCTTTTCCTGTAATCTTGAATACGGAGGCTGATATCTATGAAAGTATCCACTAAGGTATTCAACTTTGATGTCCATTGGTACAAAATGTCACCCATTTCGAATCCCAGTGTTGCCTTCCGCGCTTGTTGCAGCAAATCTTGCATAATGTTGTGCACTTTCCAGCTGATCAATTGCAGATTGGCAGAATTTAAATTACGGGAGTACATTACTTCTGCAACTGTCAGAATCATGTCATTTGCTAAGACTTTGATAACATGATTAATTAACTGTGAATACCTTCTGAGTTGATTTTCCCTTTCGTTCGGAGTATCGCCCTCTTTTTCAGATTCATTTTCCGTAAGATTTTCGTAAAGCTTTGGATCTAGAAGACTGACTCGAAGGGCCGTGAGTAATTTATTTGCAATTCTCGATACTTCACTATCGGCTGTATTTCGTTTGATATCTAAAAGGTCTACTCGAAGGGAATAAAAACCATCATCAGATGTGGATTCTTTATCATAAGTAGGCGATGAAAGTTTCTCAATCAGTTGATTGAGTTTATTTTCAAAATTCTTTAACTCTTTATTTTCTTTTTCCTTATGCACGACTTTTAGCAAAATTTCCATAATTTTTATCTCTTTTTCAGTCGTGTTCTTCAAAATTTCTTCTCCGTTTTTTAGAGTGTTTAGGATTCCTTTAGGAAATTCCCATTCTTCATCGACGCTGGGTAGGTCAACAAACCAATTAAAGGCTGAACCACTAACGGTCATCAATGATTTACAGATATTACCGAAGTATGCAAAATCATTACCTAGTGTACTGAACCAAGAAGCTGCGTTGATGTTCCATTCTGATGCAGTCATAAGAATCGAAGATATGTTTTTGCCCCCTGTGTGACTAGATTCGGATTCTATTTCTTTAATTATCTCATGCCTAATTATATCAAACTGATCAGCAATTTTATTTACCTCAGGGATCATTTGTAATTTTATCAGTGCCCTAAATTCGTTGATCTTATTATTGATAATCTCTTTGTTCCTATCAGTGTAACGTTGAATGGTTTGGCTGTTGAGTTGTCCTTTAAGGCTCTGAATGTCATCTGAGGCCATATCCAAGAATTCTCTTATGTCGACGATCAAATTTTGATCGCAGTGTTCAAGAGCGACAATCCTACTCCAGGAAGTTGCTTGTAAAAGTTTGTACATTTTCTTGCATTCTGTACATTTTGTGTCTTGTTCACTGAGTTTTTGGTTTATCCTTTTGTGGAAGGATTTGTAAAATGGGAGGAAGTCGATCTTTTTAGATAGTGTTCTGAAATTATTGAAAAATTAAGATAAGTAGAAATAAAGACACCCGTAATCAATAAATTAGAAAATTATAAAGATCAGCAAGGGAAATGCATATATATA
>UCOH01011451.1:21732-48123 GCA_900474275.1 Synergus japonicus | reverse complement strand
GTCACAAACGCAGTGCGACCAACTGTCGCATGTTTCGTTGGTTCGCGTTCCGCAGGTTCCAGTGTTTCAGCGTTCTGTCATTATTGTTTATACAAAACATACACAAAGTCACAAACTGCGATTGATCTGATGCGAGTGTCGCATGTTAATCAGAGACAACAAGGAAACACTGGAACCTGCGGAACGCGAACCAACTGTCGCATGTTTCGTTGGTTCGCGTTCCGCAGGTTCCAGTGTTTCAGTGTTTCCTTGTTGTCTCTGATTAACATGCGACACTCGCATCAGATCAATCGCAGTTTGTGACTTTGTGTATGTTTTGTATAAACAATAATGACAGAACGCTGAAACACTGGAATCTGCGGAACGCGAACCAACGAAACATGCGACAGTTGGTCGCACTGCGTTTGTGACGTCAGAACGCACGAACGAATGGTTCGTGCATTTTGTCGGTACGCGCGTACGTCGGTCCTTAGGCACCATTGTGGTCGCAGCCTGATGCTTGATGAATTTGTGCATTTCTGATTTCATGCATTTGGTGATGTGTTCCGCAATGATAAACATCTTCTTTGTTTAGACTTTTGAATCAGTTCTTCGTAGCTCAATTTTTAGGATTTAAGGAAGTAAGTAAATATGGATTTTGTATTATATATCTCTTTTTTTCAAATTATGCTTTATTGTGTTTGGTTAATTATTTTTAATGCTTTATTTATAAGCGAAAAACTATTATATTTACTTTGAATTTTAAAATGACTAATCGATTTTGTTCAGTCATAAAGGAAACTTATATAATGTATCATTTAAATTAGTTATTTCATTTAAACAAGAGTTTTATATTTACATGATCTTGAATTCTTAATTCATTCAATTTACAGATTTTGTATTAAATTCTCATCAGAGAGATTTGTGTAAGATATGACGCCATCCCCCATTTTTGTCAAATGTCCACATTTTGTGGATCCTTGAACCCGAAAAATATGTTTTTACAAAATGAGGCTTCGAGAGCAAAAGGAAGGTCAGTATTGTTGCATAGGTAGAGTGTGACATAAAAATCAGAGAAGTAAAAGAAATACACTTATTAATTTAGTGGTAAAGCGGTACAAAACTGAGTTGGAGAAAAAGACGGACAGAGTAAAGTTGGAGGGAAAGAGGGACATATCTGATATCATACAATCAATTTTCGACTCAATTGTATCATAAATAATTGATTTGAACAATTAAAAATATAAGTATTGCTTTACCACTGAACGAGATATGTCCCTCTTTTCCTCCAACTCAGTTTTGTACCACTTAATTTACCACCTAAGGAGATATGTCCCTCTTTCCCTCCAACTCAGTTTTGTACCACTTAATTTACCACTAAAATTAAACGTGTATTTCTTTTGCTTCCCTGATTTTTATGTCACACTCTACCTATGCACCAATACTTACTTTCCTTTTGCTCTCGATGCCTCAAATGTGTGTGTGGATTTTAGTTTATCAGCGTGATAACTTTCTAAAGTGTTACGTCCGGACGCGACATATCCTCCCTTCTTTTTATTTTTTATTAATAATCTTATTAATTGTTGAAGAAAGTAAGAAGTATAGCTACTATAATCGTGTGTGCGTATATGTGAATATGTTTGAGTGGGCCCACTTAATTTTAATTTCATAATTATAATTTAACGTCCATAGTTTTTAACTTTTCCTTCTTTTTTATAATTTTTGTAACGTTCCCACAGATTTTGGAGGAGGAGAAAGTTTCCTACGATAATTTTTTTTGTTCTATCATTCTTTCACAAACATAAACCGATTTAAATTTCCACTCGAGCTTTAACGATTCAAGGACGGGTGCCTTCAACAATTGTCCTTGGAGACAAACACCTTTTATTACTTCCTAACAACCTTTACTCAGGCACATATGGCAATATGCTTTTCTACCAAGATTTTGGAAAACCCAAATCTCGGAAATTGAGAAAAAGGACTAGATGGCAACAAAAAATAGCTGAATTTCCTTTCGAGAAGAAGGAAAGGATAGCATATTTTAAATAACGTCTGGTCGCCAGATTGGCGCACATCATAAACCGCTTTCCTCGAGACTAAGGTCAACGAAATGGTTGGTGATGCACCCTCTAGTACCTTTTCTTTTTTTTTTATATCTCTTTTTTTGAGTTTGCCTATTTTTCCCTCCACCTTTCCAAATTTCTATCTTGGTGGGGAAAATTCGAAGGAGTTGCTTGCTCATCTTCGAGAAGCTAGTCTTGGTGCATCCTCAATAGTGACAAGATCAACTTTGAACAACCGACTTTTCTCTTGACTTGATACCGATCAACTCAGGACTAGGGTCAACGTTCAACCTCTAAAAGTTAAGCTTGTTGCTGGAGAAGAAAATTCCACTTTATTACGAGCCTCTGACGCAGTTGATCGGTACCGTCCGAGTATCGGAAAGGTTCGGTGGAAAGTCGGTTAAATTCTTTCATTTTTTTTTTGTTTACAAAATTAAGTGTTCGCCCGAGTAAATCTCGGTAGTATTAAGAGTACAATTTCTCTTGTGTTGTAAAGTGCTATCTCTCTTCGCCTCCAATTCTATGGAATACAGATTTATAGTAACATTGTAAGTAACTAACAAATAATTAGATTTAAATTCATACAGAAATATAAGTAATATTTATTTTTACTCAATCAAACCATATTTCCTCATCGTTTTACAATTAAAATTGATCTTTATTAATAAAAGAAGAAGGGTTCATAGGTGAGGGCGGTGGTTTTCTTACCCTTAATAGGGCAGGAACCCATAGAAATTCTATTTCAGCCGCTCGGCATAGAGTTTCAAAATTTAAATAATATTTTCTCCTGCTCGTTGCGTAGTCGCAACGTAACAAAAGAATTATCAGATTGGATTATACTTATTTAGTATCCTAAAATGAAGGTCACGTTCGTTAACCAGTTGTTTTTGACAATAATTCGAAAAGTTTGAGAATTAAAAAAATTTTTGAAACCACTTTTTTTTAATTTACAAAATCTATGTATGTACGGGTAGTACTAAAAAAAGTCGAACAATTTATCCCTATAATTTTTTTCCATAAAAAAAAATTCTCAAACAGTTGGAAGCGCATTATTTTCTACTTTAGACGTTGATCAAAAATTGATTTTTTCTATAGATACAAAACAAAAATAGTTTAGTAGATTTTTTGTTTCTGAAAAGAGTATAAAGAAATTTAATTGAAAAAAGTCGTTACTTTTTGAAGAAATTATATTTAAACATTTTTTTAAAGACAATTGTTGATATTCAGTTTTGTGTCCCATGATCGCATTTTAAAGCAACATTGAACGCAAACTCATGGGAGTGAAAGAGACAATAGTATACTTCACTCTCACTTCGATGCAATGCACTGCGGGTTCTTCGAACGCCTTCTCATTTTTTCATAAATATATTGCTAAAATGCGTGATAGCAAAGATCAACCCATCGATTGTGAAATTTCGTTTTTATATGTAAATTTTGAAAAAACCAGTTATAAACGAATCCTTTCTTGAGAATGTGTTTGTGTATTTGAATTATTAAGAATTTTCTACCTACTATTATTATTTTTTGTAAAATTTGGATATAACTAAATCATGAACTTTTTGATAACATAGAAAAAATATATTTTTATAAGTCCAAAAAATAAGATTTATGTTTATTTTTTCGAATCATGAATTGTTAAATGAATATAATGAAGAATTTTATTTTTTATATTGATTATAATTATTTTAAAACGTTAAAATATATTTAAAATAGCCGATCTTATAATTTTTTCTATGTCGCTTTATTTGGCTCAAAATTTGAATTTTCGATTTTTCAATAAAATTCCAAAAGTTGTTATACCAATCTTGTAGGATGTTCAAAGAGACACATTTTTCACTGGTATACTTTTTCATATCTTGCTTTGTTTGACTTTAAATTATTATTTTCTTTCTTCGTTTTGAATTTTCGAAATTTAATAAGTCTGCCAATTTTTGTTTTATCGAAAAAAGTCACAGGAATAAATTGTTTCACTTATTGAGTACTACGAACATTCATACATAGAATTTGTAAATTAAAAAACAAAAAAGAGTGGCTTAAAAAATTTTCAAAATGCAAAAAGTATCGAAATTAAATATATTTTGGCTCTGTATGCAGTCTTATATTTGAAAAAAGATTAGCGCTACACAGTGAAAAAATACTTATCTATAATTTTCGTTGAGTAAAATGGAGAGTAGAATTTTGAGCTTAATACTTGGGTGAGTCCAACGCCCTTAAAGAAATTCGTAAGTCAATATTAATTACATTTTTTTGCAGGTCATGATGATTATTGCGGCTCTACTGGTAACAATAAGTCTCCTTAGACCCGTTTTTGGAGTTGTAAGATATCAACCGGAAGCTGTGCATATTGCTTATGGAGGTTTGAATGCATCTTTTAATATTGTACATCTTCGAATTTAAAATATTTTCTTTCAACTCCTTCAAAGGCATGTGTTATTTTCCATATATGAGCAAATGTATGACCAAATTCAAATAGCCTAGATTTTTTTCCATAATTTGTACTTAAAAAGAAGTAATAGTGCATATGGGAAATGGTAATGTTATAACTAATTAATCAATAAGTGTAGACTCCATAGCGAAAGATTCGGATTGAAGTTCATTCCGAATCAATCCGAAATTTGTATCTGAACCAAACAGTTTCATTCCGACTTAATCCGAATTAATACGAATTTTTCGGAATCATTCGGATTGATTCGGATCGAATTTAGCGAATTTTAGTGATCACTTTTTGATCGGATTAAAAGTCCTGATTGACCGGATTAATTTGGGTGAAAGTTCGGATTCATGCGGATTTATTTGGATTGAAAGTTCGAATTAATTTTAATTAATTCAGATTGGCGGATTCATTCGTATTGAAGGTTTGAATTGATTTTGAATGGGCTTTGGATTAATTCGGATTGAAAACTTCCTTTGGATTAGATCGGAATGAAACTGTGTCGTTCGTATATAAATTACGAAATGATTTGAAAAATTTATTTATATATTTTTGATTTGAAAAATTTTGTCAAGGAAATCGGGGAAATGTTAGGGAAATGTTATTTTTGCCTTATTAAATACATAATTTTCATAATTTACTTAATAAATTTTAGAAGCTATCAAAAGATTTTGTAGGATTATAAATAATTTCCAAGTATTCTCTGAGATTCTCTAGATTTTTAATGATTTCGACATTTTCAATAATTTGAAAGGATTTTAAGAGGTTTTTAGGAATTTTAAGTGATTACAAGAGATTTATATAATATTTAAAAGATTTAGTTGAATTTTAAAAGGACTTCGTGAAATTTTAAGAGATTTTTAAGGAAGTTTTGGGAATTCAAAAAATTTTAAGGAATTTTGGGGAATTTTGAAAAATTTTCAAATATTATAAAAGGTTTTTACGTATTTTGAAGGATATAGAAGTTTTTCGTGGAATTATAAATATTCTCGTAGAATTTAAAATGATTTTAAAAGGCATGTAAGAATTTTAAAAAATTTTAATTATTTTAAAGTGATTGTAAAGAATTTTAATTTTCCTCATGGAATTTTAAAGGATTTCATACAATTTTTATGATTTATAAAAGATTTTGTAGAAGTTTAAGAAATTTCAAGAATTTTAAGAAACTTGTAAAAATTGTAAGTACTTTTGACATTTTGTCGAATCATTTTTTATTTTTAAAAGATTTTGTGATATTTTTTTTCAAGTTTTTTTTAAAATATTTTAATGCACTTTAGGGAAATTTAAAGAATTTCACGAGATTTTTATGATTTCTAAACGTTTTTGTATAATAATTGTAAATGATTTCATGGAATTTTAAACATTGTAGTGAAATTTTAAGATATTTAAAGATGTTTTTAAGAGTTTTAAATGATTTGAGCGAATTTTAAAGGATTTCAATGGGTTTCCAATAATTTAAAGAAATTTTTGTGCATTTTAAGAGATTTTAAAACTCTTTGTGGAATTTAAAGATATTTCACGAGATTTTGAAAATGTGTTATGGAATTTTAAAGGATTGCAGGAAATTTTAAGAGAGTTTTTTTTTATGAATTTTACAAGATTTTGAACTTTTTCTTGGAAGTTAAAGTATTTGAAAGGTTTTGAGGACTTAAAAAAATTTTAGTGAAAATTGAAGTGATCTCATGAAATATTAATAAATTTGAAGAGATTTCTTGGAATTTCAAGAAATTTCAATGAATTTTAAGGGATCTTTTCATAAGTGTTGTAAATTCGAGAGATTTTTACGAATGTTAAATGTTGTGAAGTGATTTTAAATGTCAAAAGTTTTAAAGTGATATACGAAATTTTTAAATAATTGAACCTTGTTGTCACCCTGTGATTTAAATTTGCTCGTATGGTAAGTAATAATTCAGTAAAAATATTTTATACAGAGAATACCCATGACATTGTCGTCACCTGGAGCACGAGGGATAACACGAAGGAATCTATTGTTGAATATGGAATAGATGGCTTAATTCTAACTGCGAGTGGAAATTCCACGCTTTTCGTTGATGGTGGTGTGAAGAAAAATAAACAATACTTCCATCGAGTTTATCTGAAGGATTTAACTGCTAGCAGTAAATATAGTAAGTTTTAAAAACAACAGAGATATTTTTTAAACTTATAATAAAAATATAATAAATATAATAAAAATATAAAATAAAAATATATATATAATTATATAATAAAAATTACATTGAATAATTGTACTTTTAGTGCAAAAAGTTTTTTACTTTCTTTCAATTGCTTGCCCACGCTTGCCCTGTAAGTTTCTCTTAGAAGTTAAATAATTTTTTTTAATTTCTAGCATATCATTGCGGAAGTAGCTTGGGATGGTCCGACCTATTCTTCTTTACCACAGTACCAGACAATTCATCTTCATGGGCTCCACAAATAGTTCTTTTTGGTGATATGGGAAACGAAAATGCTCAAAGTTTAGGGCGACTACAGGAAGAAACCCAAAGAGGACTTTATGACGCTGTGATTCATGTTGGAGATTTTGCCTACGATATGCATTCAAATGACGCCAAAGTTGGAGACGAATTTATGCAGCAAGTCGAAGGAATTGCCGCTTACTTGCCTTATATGACCGTCGCCGGAAATCACGAAGAGAAATACAATTTTAGTAATTATAGGTAATTAAATTGTTGAAATTCCTTATTTAAGGGTGTTGGACCCAAGTGTTAAGCTCAAAATTCTATTCTCCATTTTACACAACGAAAATTATAGATAAATATTTTTTCGATTTGTGGCACTATCTTTTTTCAAATATAAGGCTGCGTTCAGAGCGAAAAAATATTTAATTTCTATACTTTTTGCATAAAACGAAGAATTCAAAATTTTACTTCAAAAGTCAATATTTTTATTTTATTAAAAAAATATTTGAATTAGATATTTTATCGCTCTGTTCGCATAATTCTTGTTAAAAATTGATCAATTCTACAGAGGGAAAAACTTTCAAATTTAATATTTGTTGAGTTGTATGAAGAAATTGAATTTTTAGATTAGAACTTAGCTCCAACACCCTTAAATTCATCCTAATTTCAACTATTAGGAAACCTGTAATTAATTTGATAAATTACCGCAGGGCTAGATTCTCAATGCCAGGAGATTCAGAAAACATGTGGTACAGTTTCAACATGGGCCCTATTCATTTTATTGGTATAGAAACTGAAGCTTATTACTTTATGAACTACGGAATTAAACAATTAGTTAAACAATTTCAATGGCTTGAAAAAGATTTGGAGGAAGCTAATAGGCCCGAAATCAGGTAGACTTTTAATTCCAAATATAAATTATTCTTTAACTTTAAATGTGACTTGAAATTTTATTTTAAATCTTAATTTTGCAGATCAATCAGGCCATGGATTGTGACCTTCGGCCACAGGCCAATGTACTGCAGTAATGACAATGCAGATGACTGTACAAATCATCAATCTCTTGTGAGAGTTGGTTTACCTTTATTTAATTGGTTTGGCCTCGAGAAGTTATTTTTTAAACACAAAGTCGATCTTGAAATTTGGGCCCACGAGCATAGTTACGAACGAATGTGGCCCATTTACGACTTCCAGGTAATTTCAAAATTTAATGTATAACTCAACCTCTTGTTAAATTATTTACAACTTTTAAACAAATCCAAAACCAAAATATAAAACTAATTCTTGTTGATTTATTATAACTGAAGGTATACAATGGAAGTTACGAAAAGCCTTACACAAATTACAAAGCTCCAGTTCATATTGTAACAGGATCAGCAGGTTGCAAAGAAGGTAGAGAGAAATTTATGCCTAAAAGCCCAACTTGGTCCGCTTTCCGTAGTTCGGATTACGGATATACGAGAATGAAAGCTTTCAACAAAACTCACCTTTACTTGGAGCAGGTAGGAGCTCACTTTCACAAGTAATATTTATAGTATTTACTTAATTATCACTTACAATTGATTTTAAATTTTATTCTAGGTCTCTGATGACAAACAAGGTGCAATTATCGATCACGTTTGGCTCGTGAAAGATGAAATATATCCAGAATTTGTGAATATATCACCTAAAAATTAAGTAAAAAATTGTAAGTAATTCTTACAAAATAGTCACAAATTTTTAAAGTTATTTCAATACTCTTATCTACTTTGACACAATTTTCATAAAGTATGTTAACCATGTTTTAATTAACTCTTAAAGTG
Organism: Synergus japonicus; assembly: GCA_900474275.1. Classification (NCBI taxonomy): domain Eukaryota; kingdom Metazoa; phylum Arthropoda; class Insecta; order Hymenoptera; family Cynipidae; genus Synergus; species Synergus japonicus. Next base: position 39,431 of record UCOH01011451.1, on the reverse strand, counting down.
CACACATCTCACCCAAACGTAGTGTGAAAAAAAATACTTGCTGAAAGAAAGCTATTGCATAATTTTTATTGGAGATTTAATAGTATGTAAGTTAGAAGCATAAAAAACTTGTTTGAATATAAAAAGAATTTTGAAGATAGGTAACGACAGTACTTCTAGTGCAGTGATGTTCAAGCGTGAGCAAATGAGTAGTTTGCTTTCCCTCTCTCCTAACATCTTTAGTGGCAGATTGAAAATTAAAATTCGAAAATTTTATTAAAGCTTGGTTTGGGCCGCCCGGCACCGGAGGGGAAACCAGTAACCAAAGATGTTCGGAGAGGGGGAAGGCAAACTACTCATTTACTCACGAATGGACATTACTGTTCTAGTGAAACCATAAAAAAATCTTGGGTCTAAGACCTAGAATACACTTTAAGGGTTAAGTAATAACGTACTCTATATGTGATGAATCTAAATTAGTGAATAGATATCTTACAAATAAAATCTCGACATTTTTTATCTAGAAAACCTCACTCTTGACATAGGTAATAAGAACACGCAGAATAAAATCTGTTGAATTACTTTCTAGTATAAAAATAAATACCTTAAAAACAATTATTAATTAGGAACATGGTTTAATCGATATTTGTTGTATAAAAAAAAAATTCCGTAATACACTCAGTCATACAAAAATAGTAGGTAAATTCAACAGATTGAATCTGTAAAATTTACAAATTTTCATCGCTCCAAATCAACAGATTTTGATCTGTAAATAGAACAGATTCTTTCTGTTATGTTAGCAGGTGACTAGGAAGAAGAATTTCTGTTATAATTAACAGAATCTCTGTTAACATTTTACCGATAGACTTGTATATAAGATTAACAGATTTTATCTGTTAAAATAGCAGAAATGTCCACAGATCTGAATCTGTAACTTTAACAGATTCAATTTTCTGCGTGAAGGAATAAAAATAAAAATAATAATCTATAGCGCATAATCATTTAATTGTTAAAATATAAATATATGTATATAGTAATATCATCATTATCATAGTATATATATATATAGTAAAATATTTTATACAGAGAATACCCATGATAATATAATTTCTTATTGATATAGTGTTTTTTTTTCTTTCGCATTCGATAAATCAAAGTATTATTAATCGACAATGTTGCACAGTACGAGTGGACTTACCCGAATATAAAGTGCTTCCCTTTACTTACTTATACTTCCTCCCAACTTGCATTACGAATATTTTATACAATTAAAGAAGGCGATATTTTGCACAGCTGCATAGATTAATCCACTTATCTTATTTATCCACTTTATCTCTTTCTTCATTTTCTGCATCGTTCATACGATAGGTTTACTTTACAATTGGTATTCTAGATACGTTAATACACAGAGTAACTAATCTTTGTTGCTTTAGACAATAATTCGTATAATGCAGGTGAAAATAAAGGAAACCCTTTTAATTAGAGTTTGTAAAATGGACATAACAATGATATAAAAAAAAATCGAAGACAAAAAAAGATCTACTCTCTTCAAATTTTCCAGCAAAAGATTGTCCAGGAAGATTTTCTATGCTTTGGAAAAAACAATCCATTTGACGTTTATTCATTTTAAAAACACTATAAAAAAAGCTTCAGTGATATTTACAATTTTTTTTATTTTACTTGCAAAACATTTCTCTCAATACTATTTGACTATGATCAGAAAGTCAATGTTTATTGTATATTTTTCAATAATATTGTATTGAAATCTCAAACTACTATTCAATAGTTACAAATGGTTACAAATTAGTGGCGCTCTTGTCGCTACACAAGCAGATGTTATTTCTGTTCCTTAAATTTGGTACAATCTGGTATTCCAGATTGCAAATATGTAAAAATTACAATCAGTTCTAAGGAGAATAATGAGTCTTTACGAGCAAAGTAATAAAAGAATTTCTACCATTTTTGGCAGAAATTGTGTTTATTTATTAATTTCTTATGATAGTGAATTTGAAAACTAACTTTCCATGAGTAATCTTTAACTCAATTTTCAAGTTATTACATGAAAATACGTAGATTAGTGGGATTAGTGGCATTTCACGTAACCCAATTCGTCTCCAACATTAAACTTTGTAATATAACGTCGAACATTTCCATAATTTCAAATTAAAACTTTGTTTACAGTAGTGAGAAACTACAATTTATATACTGCAAAAGAGTTTCAATTTTACTAAATGTACTCTGTGTTTTCATTACCATAGAACCCATCGCACGATTAGAGGAAAATAATGATCGCTTTGGCTGATTAACTGCACACACTGCAAGTAAAATGTCAGCTTATTATCACCTAAGCTTTTCTTTTGCAGTGTACTTGATTAAATAGGTTCGAAGTAAATAAAAAGGATCGTACTGTACCATATGGAATATACCATAATCTGTCGTTTGAAGATATGTTTATAAAGTAGCTAAAGATGCACCAAAATGCATCACAGACCTTGTAAAGGCGATTCAACATCCGATCTGTTTAAAAATATTAAATCCTTGTACCCTTACGAGTATTACCCTTCGCTCAACAACCTCTTTTTAATAAATTCACAAAACGAAGGCAATGCTTCAATTCACCTGCTAACACATTCTAGAAAGCGTAAATCAAATAGATTAATATGTCAGTGATTGTTCGAGTTCGAAGCATTGGAAGAAGCAGCAGCCGAGTGACTGTCTTGGTAAGAAAACTGAGGAAAGTGCTCTTGCTCTTCTGCTATCGAATTTAACCCACTTCCGCTGCTTAAAACACCGCTTTGATCGGGAGGCGTTAGCTCTACACTTTCACCAGTGAACATTCTGTCGAAGTAACGAGTGTCAATGTCAGACTCCACTTGGGGCTTGAAGGGAGGAGCAATTTTTTTCTGAACCAGTTCCGACCAATCCACTGATGAGAAGAAGGCATGGTCCATTATGTCCTTTGCGTCATTCGGACCTCCACCGAGTCTCTTATTAGGATCTTTCTTCAGCAATCCTGGAATGAGGACAAAAAAATTGGATTTTTTTTTCATTACAAAAGATGGTTCAATGTTAATGTTTTAATTTATACACTGAAAAAATTTCCGCACATCGGTTGTCCCAATAGAAACAACAGTAGCGCCAAACACCGAGACAAATCTTGTATCTCGCAAAGGGGCAGTATATGTCTCTTTTTGGGTTAGCATACGCATTTTTACGGTACTAATGTTGATCCTGATCCGGCGCACAATCTAGAGGGACAACATTTGCCCCTACTTTCGCGCATCTGTACACCCAAAATGGTGCACCGGTTGCTCCAAATCTGTAGTGAAAACGGTGTGCCGAAATTTTTTCAGGATAACTGAAAAAACAGGATGGCGACAAGATTCAATTTTTCAATTTCCATAAAATTCCCCTGACTCAGAAAAATTTTCTGGACAGAAAAGTATTAAAAATACGTATAAATTTTCAAGAATAATACTATTGAAATATTTTAAAAATGAAAACAAAAACTTTCGAAAAGATCTCTTAAAATTCGTTGAAATTTCGTGAAATTCCTAGAAACATCTTAAAATTCCACGAAGTTCCTTCAAATTTGTTAATATTTTATGAGATCCTTTCCATTTTTACTCATCTTTTTAAAATTGGGGGATGTTCATCTATTGGTGTATTTACGACAAAAATAACATAGTTATCAAAAATGTGAATTATATTTTCTATTTTCCCTGACAACTACTCGCATTTCCCTGAAATTTATCAACTTTTTTTTCCATGACATTTCCCTGACTTCCCTGACATGTAGCCACCCTGAAGAATTTCACTCACCAGTCAGCATGTCTTTCGCTTCAAGGGTCATGCCCTTCGGGAATTTTACATCTTCTAATAAAATAAGCGTAAAAAGCTTCTCGTGATCGGTATTATAAAAAGGAAGTCTTCCGCACATCATTTCGTACATAACGACTCCAACTCCCCACCAATCCACAGCTCGTCCGTAGTCATTGTCTTCGAGAACTTCAGGCGCTAAATATTCCGGAGTTCCGCAAAACGTCTTCGTTGTCCTTCCTAATTAAAAATTCATCGATTATTATCATCTGAATAAGTTTTAATTTTACTGAAATAAATTTTGATCACCGAAAAATTGTAAATGCATACCATAAGTTATGTCCTCTTTACATAGTCCAAAATCGGCAATTTTTATGTGACCGTCCTTATCGAGAAGCAAGTTTTCAAGTTTTAGATCTCTATAAATTATTCCTTGCGAGTGGAGATAACCTAAGGCTGAAATAATTTCAGCTCCGTAAAATCTTGCTCTGTCTTCACCGAAAACACGGGAACGACTCAAGTGGAAGAAAAGCTCTCCTCCGTTCACATATTCCATGACAAAACATAGCCTGTCTGCGGTTTGAAAACTGTATTTCAAGGACTAAAAAACAAAATCAATGTCAAAACAAAATTTTCAGTCGTTAAAATTATTATACAATTTAGTTTTTTTAAATAGAGAATCAGACTTACAATTAAAAAAGGATGATTCGTAGTTCTTAGTACCCTATTTTCCGTAAGTGTGTGCGCCACTTCATCCTTTCGAATAATTACCTCCTTTCTAAGAATCTTAATCGCGTAAAGGTGCCCCGTCGCTTTCTCTCTACACAAAATTACCTTTCCGAATGTACCCTTTCCCAGAACTTTTAAAAATTCAAAGTTCTCCAACGTCTGTAAAAATTTGGCATTATTTAATTAATTAAGTAGAAAATAAAAAATTTATATATTGAATATATCAAGAAAAGAAAAACGGAAACTTACAACTTTCTTTTTTCCGGAACTTTTACTATTCGAAGTTCCCTGAACACTGAATTTGGCGGATAATTCATCAATACTTCCACCATCGGAATCTATTGGAAAAACACCTAAGGATCCACACGAATTCGAACGTGCACTTCCACTTGGTTCCATATCTACGTCTTCTGAAGATGAGGATTGTTGCATTTGTGATTGTTGTTGCTCTTGCTCCACATTTTCTATTCTATCAGCAACGTATCTAAAAATTTATATGTATTTATATTTTAAAATATTCCAATTCGAAAATTCTGCTTTTGCAAGAAAAAAATCCGATTTTAATACATACATAATCAGGGTGGCCACAGGATTCAATTTTTTAATTTCCCTGACAGAAAAGTATTAAAAATACGTATAAATTTTCAATAATACTATTGAAATTTTTTAAAAATTTCGTATATCACTTTAAATCTTTTCAAATTTAAAATGACTTCACAACATTTAACATTCATAAAAATCTCTCGAATTTACAACAACTTTTGAAAAGATCCCTTAAAATTCATTGAAATTTCTTGAAACTCCCATAATCATCTTAAAATTCCAAGAAATCTCTTCAAATTTATTAATATTTCATGAGATCCCTTCAATTTTCACTAACATTTTTTTAATTCCTCATATCCTTTCAAATACTTTAAATTCCAAGAAAAAGTTCAAAATCTTTTAAAATTCATAAAAAAAACTCTCTTAAAATTTCCTGCAATCCTTTAAAATTCGATAACACATTTTCGGAATCTTGTGAAATATTTTTAAATTCTACAAAGGGTTTTAAAATCTCTTAAAATGCACAAAAATTTCTTTAAATTATTGGAAAACTATTGAAATTCTTTAAAATTCCCTACAGTGTAGCATTAAAATTTCTAAAAACAAAAAAAAAACGAACTAAAAAATCTCAGAAAATCTTTTAAAATGTCAAAATATCTTACAATTTTTACAAGCTTCTTAAAATCCTTTAGAATTCCACGCAAAACTTTAAAATCCCTTAAAATACGTAAAGACTTCTTAAAATTCCCTAAAGTTCCTTAAAAATCTCTTAAAATTTCATGAATTCCTTTTAAAATTCAACTAAATCTTTTAAATATTATACAAATTTCTTATAATCACTTACAATTCCTAAAAACCTCTTAAAATCCTTTAAAATTATTGAAAATGTCTAAAGAATCTCAGAATATACCTGAAAATTATTTATAATCCTTTGAAATCTTTGGATAGTTTTCAAAATTTGTTAAATAAATTATAAAAGTTACATATGTAATACAACAAAAATAACATAGTTAACATAAATGTGAATTTCTATTTTCCCTGACAACTACTCGCATTTTCCTGACATTTTCCTGACTTCCCTGAAATGTGGCCACTCTGATAATATATAAGGGATGTGATTAGAAAAATTTGATTTCTGACAGAGTTGATTTATATTAAGGTGAAACATTAAAAATGTTAAGAACCTAATAGCTGCGACCCAGTCTTCTCGCTCTTGTTCCGTATAAACATGAAACGTCCTTTCAATAACTGTTGTCCATTGCAAGCCTCTAATCACAAACGTGTAGGGCTTAGGTTTATCCATGGACATTATTTGACAACCACGAACGGTAAAGCTATTTTGAGGTTGAGGTGCAGCTGCCATTTCTCGATCTGGCTTGGATTTGAATCCAACCAGGGTGCCATCGTCCCTTAAGACAAAGTATCGAGGTCTCCAATTCTTGATATGTTCGCCTGCAATGGTAAAGATTAGGAAGAATTAACTTAAGAAATGCATTAATGCAATGAAAAATTTCTGCTCTCTTTTTTTAAATAGCAAATGTGTAAATTGAAAGACTATTAACAAATAAAACGTTGAAAAACAAACTTGTTATCTGACAGTTTTGTAAAAAAAACACAACATTACTCTTTTTTTCTCAATTTGAAATTGTAGAAATTTAAATAATTTAAATTTGTCAAATATATCATCAGTAGTCACGTTTAAATGGTTTAAATTGATTGGATGGGTTTTTCGACTAAATAGACTTTAAACAAATTTTCCGGTACGTCCTGGAATAAAAACACCTATAATCATCAGTAAACTATAAATGTTTTGATACATCAAACTGATATTTTGTTCATCTAAGTTACTTTAGAATTATTTTTTGATATTTTTAAATACTTTAAACAACTACTTTTTTCTACATTTAGAAGTAATTCATTGTTGCAAAATCATTTTCAAGTAAATTTCACACGTTTCACATTTCAATTTCTAAGATAAAAACAAAATTAATAAACAGTAAAAACCAAGTTTCACCAGTGACATACCCTTTTGTTTTTCACTCAATGATAGCAAAGAATCAGCGGATCTATAGGTAAACACTACACTAAAAATTTGCATATTAAAGAGTCACTTTCGCAACTCAATGAACCCCGAACCGAGTAAATTATTATATATTTACAAGCCGGAAAGACTTTCTTATGAGAAAACATGACATCTCATAAAAAATTAAGGCATACAGGAATCTGAGGAATTAGTACCATAAGCTGTAAGTCTATAGATATGATGATCAGTATTATAAGTGTGCTTTAAATTAAATAATACCTGAAGACGGGATCATCAAACAAACACTGGACACTATAATAACATTTTCCCTTGATTGTCAAGCATTTTCTATAATTGAAAAGCCTAAACTAGATTATAAAATGCACAGGAAATTATAGTTTTTAAAGAAGGAAGAAGAGATATGAAATAGATCAAATAAGCAAATAATAGCTAATAGTAGATTTTGTCAATACATACCGCGTTTTTGAACCCATCCTTCTCTGACGATGCGAACACTCTCAGTTGTGCTCGACGTTGTGACGCTCATCATTGCGTCCCCCATTGCTGGGCCACCAACTGTACGTGGGGTCACGGCAATATCAACGATTTCAAACAACTAGTCTTTGTAAATCAACTATAAGATTCAATAAAATTCATTGAAACGCACTAAACCGAGCATACACACAAGCTCAAAATGTCATTGATTGTATTCGGGAAGTCAAGGATTAGATCGGCAAACTCGAGTCAAACGAAACGAGTCAAACCGCAAATAAATGTTATGTATGGATAGAGTTCTTAGTCGGTTATATTACTTCGAGAACGGTAACGAGAATGAGAATATAACCGAGACTTAAATTCTCTAAGAATTTATGAGAACTTATGATTTTAGAGATTATTATGACAAGTGAGATAATTATTGATTAATTAACCGATAACGAGTAATAAACTGTTTTTCGTACTTCTATTACTTCTTAATGAGCTTTACACAAGTTGTAAATGAAAAAACTGCCACAAATGTATGCAGAGCATAGGTTATGTTAGTGTCTAACATAACCTATAAAGTGACGTTTATTATAAGATGAATTTTGTTGCTTTAGTTAACTAGTAAGCTGTTGTTTTGCATATTTTACATTCCTAAATATACCTTATAGCTAATTAATGAGTAAAATGTAAATAATGTAAACAATAACAATTTTTCTAAAAATCATAAATTCTTTTAAATTCTCATAAATTTTGTCATATTCTCGGTCATATAACCTGAATTTAAGTTTTCGAGAATTTAAGAACAGGGGACTCTATTCTCATAGCTGATTCTCGACTTCGTTGGCAAACAATTTTCGTGTTCAAATTAGTACTTTTATCTCACGTCATTAGAAAAAGACAAACAGTACATTCCTATACGAAAATTGTTCTGTTTTGTATTGTAAAATGACGACCCAACCCTGATTTCCATAAGATTCTAGGGAAACACGGTTGAATCATCGTTATTTTGAGCACAATCATGTCCCACGTCTTCTACATGTCCCAACTCTTTATGTATCTAGCCACGATAGAAAACGACAGAAGTGTGTCTTTAGGACACAGGGCACGGGATAAGTACATGATTGTGCTCAAGCCTTTAGTTTAAAAAAATACAAAACAGAGGAGTGGCATTGTTGAATGCGAATTTAATATACTTTAGGTTATTTACGTAGTTTTTGACATTGTAAATTATGTATACGTAATTTACGTCAAAAACACCAAATTTATACGGAGTGGGTAGTAACCAGGGTTGCACGGTTACGCGTAACTTAAGGATTTTTACGTATATTACTATGGTTTTGTACATTTGTAAATTACGTATTATACGTTGAAAAACCCCCTCTCCATATGAATTTGGTGTTTTCAACATAATATACGTACGTAAATTACGTAAAATACTTATGTAATTTACCTAAGGTATATTACGTGTGCAACCCTGGTAGTAACCCCCCCCCCGGGGGTTACTACGTATAATAAGTAATCATCGAGTACGCGTAATTATGCTACCTTGGTTTTGATGTTCTTGTGGCGTGACTGGTGTCCCAAATTCAAAAGTCGTATGTACATACAGTAATGTTCAACAATGTCTTCCTCTATTTTTTTGTATTGTAAACATGTCGACTCAACCCTAATCCTATCCTATTAGAAAAAAGTCATGGCCTGAAATCTGGAATTGAACAAAGTCGAATATCAAAAAGTCTCGAAATAAGTAAAAAAGCATTGAGCATATTGAATGTAGAAAAGAACATAGAACACAGAAACGGTAGTGCGACGACGGCCGCGTAGCGGCCGACAATGTCGCTAGTTTACATTCCAGTAGAATCCAAGGATTTCCTCTTTTGTAAACATGTGAACCCAACCCTGGTTTCCAAAGATTCTATTGGAAACCAGGGTTAGGTTGACATGTTTACAGATGAACGCATATATGCATGTATGTATGTATGTGAAATGTGAACGTGTGAAGTGATCCTAATCATATCCAAATGTAGATGATTATTCGAAGTTTACCGACTGAATTGAAAAAAGCATAATTTTTTATTATTCATACCTTGTTTGAGTAAGATTTTAATGGAAAAATATAGAGAGTAAAAATGTGCGACACATAAAGCAACATTGTATGTACATATTTGATTTGATCTTCCATAGGATGTATTTCATTTTGAATTTTGACAGTTAGCACCACTTAACCACTCAGCTGCGCATCCATTTAGCGCCTGCATTCTGCAGCACTTGCATCGTTCGTGTTAAGTAAGTGCAGTCTCTGATGAGGTTTTGTGATTTTTGTGAATTGTGTTTGTTTACTATAAGAAAAAATGAATCGACATTGGAGAAATAATATTCGTGAAGTACTTAATAAGGTGCAGTTTACTAAAACATGTCACAAAAAAATGGAGAAGAAGCTCAGAGACTATTACGATAAACAGGTATTTTTTGTCTAGGTTATGTATGTGTATGTAACTGCCGTTTGCAACATTTGTGAACGAATTGCCTGCATGTGAAAAGGCTTGAATAGGTTTAGAAGAATTAATGTTTTTCGAATTCAACATAAAAGTGACCTTTTTTCTGTCTTATTTAAAACCTGATTTTTCCTCCAAACCTCAATCCGCAATGGCGCGTTCAGATTTCCCACCCGGGTGCACCTCGGGTACTGCGTCCTTTTCTTACAAGTCGAAATTTCAGTATGTTAGAAAAGGATGCAGTACCCGAGATGCACCCGGGTGGGAAATCTGAACGCGCCTTATGGGGGTAACTCGACTGGTAGCAACATATTCAAAATTTAAAACTGATGTAAGGAAAATGAACGTTCCTTTCATCAAAACAAATCAATTGACCTATATGATTAATGCATTTCATTACAAAATAAAAAAGTTATACTTAATTAATTTTTTTTAAACTACTTAACCATAACATTCTTTTTTTTTTAATGAAATGCATTAATTATATAGGTCAATCGATTCGTTTAGATGAAAGGAATCTTCATTTTACATCTTACACCAGCTTTAACTTTTGAATATTTGAGAAGTTATAGTGGAAAAATTAATTCTAAGAACATTAGAAAAGTTTACAAACGATTTGTATAATATTTAAAAGGTTTAGTTAAATTTTAAAAGGATTTCATGAAATTTTGAGAAATTTTAAAGGAAGTTTAGTGAATTCAAGTAATTTTTATGTTCCTTGACTCATTATAAAGGAAGCTTTATAGTGGTGACTAATCCATTTTTTAAAAACATATTACATTCTTATCAGAGAATGTATTAGTTTTGTGTAAAATTTAACCCCCCCATTTTTTTTTCGATAGATTTCAAATTAAATATATCTAGTCTGCCATCCAACGTAGAAAGATACATAAGTGACATTGTCGCTTAGGTCGACTTTTCCATTGCTAGGATTAAGAGAATGACCCTAAATCACGCTTTTTTGTTCCCACCATATCTCAAGAACGTGTATATTGAAATATTGATGAAATTTGGCACAGATATTACAGTCTATAAAACCTTGATTCTACATAATATTTAATTTTACAAGTTTTATGGACTTTCATGATTTTAGTAAAATTGATTTTTTTCACTATAACTTCTTGAATAATAAAAATGCACTGCTTATGTAAACAAAAAAAAAACGACAATTCTTTCTGAACGCTACCTCCACGTGGTATGAATTGGGTAAAATTTGTTCAGAATGGTTAAAAGCGTTTAGAGACTTGAAAAACACGTAAAACGGTTGTAATAATAATTGATTATCCAATTTTTACATTCATGAATTTTTTCTCAGAAACGAAGCGCTGTAAAAAAAATTACTAAGAACAAAAAGTGCTTAGAATTGGCCAAAGAATACACCTGCATTTTTTCAAAACGATTCCAGGGATTTTTGCAATTTATCAAAAATTGGCAATTTGCAAAACCAAAAAACCACTTGAATCGTTTTGAAAAAATTCAGGGTCATTCTTTGGCCAATTCAAAGCACTTTTTGTTCTTAGTAATTTTTTTTACAGCGCTTCGTTTCTGAGAAAAAAATTCATGAATGTTCTGGAAAAAATTTTGTAATTCGGGCGCTATTTTGAAGTCTCTAATTGGTCAAATAGACTTCACAACCACATATTCTTTAAATTCAGACATCGCGTCCACGATCTAGACCGGTTCCAAGATGATTCCAAGCCTGTAAATCTTTGAAAACTCGGTTTAAAAAAAAATGTCCTTTGAAAATCATGTTTTTTTTTTATTTCAAACTGCATTTCTCGAACAAAAAAAATTTTTTCGACAGTTTGAGTGATACCACCGGAAAGAGCACACTTCAAACTATAAGTATACAATTTTTTAGATTTTTTTTTTCTCGAAATGCAATAGCTGCGAGCGCGGGAAGAGGGGTGTTCAAAATGTGTCCGGTTGGACGTTAATGGGTTAATGTTTTTAAAAGGATTGTAACAATTTTAAGAAATTTTGCTTATTTTAAAGTGAGTTTAAGAAATTTAAAGGGATTTTAATGTTTTTCATGGAGTTTAAAAAGAATTCATGAAATTTTTATAGGTTTTTAAAGATTTTGGTGAATTTTAGGGAATTTTGAAAAGTTTTCAAATATTTGTAAAGATTTTTGCGCATTCTTACGTATTTTAAGGCATTTTAAAGTTCTTTGTGCATTTCTAAAGGATTTTAGTGGAATTTACAAATATTTAAAAATATTTTTAGGAATTTTAAAAGATTTCAGCGAATTTTAAGGGATTTCAATAAATTTTAATAATTTTTTAAGGATTACAGGAAATTTTAAGAGATTTTTAGGGATTTTAAAAGATTATGAAGTTTTTCTTGGAATTTAAAGTATTTCAAAGGATTTTAAAGAATTTTAAAAAGATTAGTGGAAAGTGAATGAATTTCATGAAATATTAACAAATTTGATGGCATTTCTTTGAATATTACGAAGTTTCTAGGTATTTCAAAAAATTGCAATGAATTTTAAGACGATATGGGGATGAATCTTTTTTTGGAATGACATATTATAATTTTCTAGCATTATTTGGAAAGAAATTTAATAACAGAAAATTTAAAGGGAATTTGGAATTTTAAAAAAAAATTTTTTTATGTAGAGTATGGGGGGGGGGGTGGTGTAAAATCGCATTTAAGTAAAAAGTGCAACTTGTTTTTCATTTATTGTATTGTTTTATAGACATTTAAGCTATAGAAAACGATTTATAATTAATTTAAAATAATAAAAATTTTCGTTTATAAACGTTGCAAACGGCAGTTAGGTACATGATTATGGATACTAGGGTGATCCAGAAAACGCTTTTTGAGCTACAGGGCAAGTCCCCCCCCCAAAACAAAAAGTTTCCATTTCCGGAGAAAATAATTCCATATTTTCTTTTTCGAAATTCGAATATTAACACGTGCCACCGGGCACTTCAAAATCCCATTTAATTAACATGGGGAATTTTTGGATTTTCGAAAAATTGAACTCATACTTTACGGTTTGATCGAATCGTGCAAACTTTTTTAGGAATTGAAGAGGAGTACCCATGAAATAAAACCATACTAATAACTTTTATTTTTAACCCACCCTTACCTCCCCCCAGCGCTCCATATATGACCCAAAAATCAAAAAACTACATTTTTACGTATTATTGTTACTTTTTAGCAATTTGCGTAGTCTTTTTCATACAAATAATTACTAATGGACAATTTGAATATTTCCCATGACTTTTTAAACAATTATTAATTGTTTAAACAAATGTAAGTTATTTAAACAATTATTTATCCTATGCTACTTTTGTCTACAAATACAGTCAGAAAAATAATTATATGCATTTTCTTTTCTTTAATTTTTTGAAAGTTATCGAAAAAAACTGGTTAAGCAAATCAAAATTGTTTAAACAAATAGAAATTTATTAAAAATTAACAGAAATGTATCAAAATTATATAATTATTCAACAAAAAGTAGCATAGGATACCAATTTGAGAAAAAACTGGACATCTCTGGGTTAATTTTTAGAAATTTTGAGAATAAACAATAAGTAATTGTTTAAATAATTACATAATGTTTTTAATAAAAATTAGTACTCCAAACAATGACGAACTATTACATTTCAATCAGAAAATACGCTTATTTTTTACATTTTTTGGGAATAAATAATTGTTTAAATAACTTACATTTATTTAAACAATTAATAAGTGTTTAAAAAGTCATGGGAAATATTCAAATTGTCCATTAGTAATTATTTGTATGAAAAAGACTACGGAAATTGCTAAAAAGTAACAATAATACGTAAAAATGTAGTTTTTTGATTTTTGGGTCATATATGGGACGCTGGGGGGAGGTAAGGGTGGGTTAAAAATAAAAGTTATTAGTATGGTTTTATTTCATGGGTACTCCTCTTCAATCCCTAAAAAAGTTTGCACGATTCGATCAAACCGTGAAGTATGAGTTCAATTTTTCGAAAATCCAAAATTTCCCCATGTTAATAAAATGGGATTTTGAAATGCCCGGTGGCACGTGTTAATATTCGAATTTCGAAAAAGAAAATATGGAATTATTTTCTCCGGAAATGGAAACTTTTTTTTGGGGGGGAGGGGACTTGCCCTGTAGGGTGAAAAAAAATTTTGCAATGCATTTTTGGACCACCCTAATGTATACTCTGTTTATGCGTTTAAAACCATATTTGATTTACTTGAACGTTATTTAAAAATTAATTTACAGTCGAACCTGGATGAGTTCGCAGATGAATTCATATCATGTCTAATGCTTCCTCTTACGATTGGAGAGAAACACCCTCATGTGGAAAATACGTTAATCTTCGCAGCAAACTTTGCAGTTGGATTTCATTCCTTCAGCAATGAAGAAGAAGGAGAGCAAATGCATCCTTTCCTCGTGAAGCTATTTGATTTTTTAATGAGTTCTCACAACGCAGTGGATCAAAGCGTCAGATTCCGTGTTTGTTATTTTTTAAATATGATTCTGACTGCAATGGGAGATACTGCTTATATAGATGATATTCTTTGCGATAAAATTACCACTAATATGATGGATCGACTTCTTGATAGATCTCCAAAAGTTCGAGCACAAGCTATTCTTGCCCTCCAAAGGCTTCAAGATCCTATTGATGAAAACTGTCCAGTCATCAAAACGTTCCTTTTTCACCTCAGTAAAGATCCAAGCAGCGAAGTTCGCAAAACAATTTTGACATGCATGGCTAGGACTCAAAAAACTTTGTCTGTTGCTTTGAGAAGGACTCGAGATGTTAACGAGTTAGTCCGAAAAGCAGCTTATCTATTTATAAGCAAAGTCTCTGTGAGATCTTTGTCTATAAAACAAAGAGAGGAATTACTTAATGATGGTCTCCGTGACAGACATGACGGGGTGAAAAATTGTGTCAAGAAAGAGTTAATCTACTCTTGGCTGCGAAATTATAATGGAGACTTTATCGCTTTGCTCCGAGCTTTAGATCCTGGGATGAATATCAAAGGAATGGAAACTGCAGTTCTAACTCTGAAGAGTTTACTTGAGTAAGACTTTTTATCTTGTACTAGAAATTATAATCCGCGAGTGTTTAATTTCTCGTTTTTGCACACCTTTTGCTAATATACGAAATAATTGAGAAATTTATCATTTTTCAAATATAGAAACTTGTAATCCCTTGTCTAATTTCAAAAATCTCCATAAGTTTCGTAAGATTCTTTAAAATCCCTTTAATATCCTTTAAAATTCTTATTAAAATTATTTAATATCCTCTATAATATCTTAGAATCCCTTTAATATCCTTCAAAATCTGGTTAAAGTTCTTTAAATTTCATAAAATTACTTAATATTCTTTAAAATTCCACAACCTATCGTTATGTCCCTTAGAATTACTTAAAATTACACAAAATGCCATGAAATTACACGAAATCTACTGAAATTCTTTAAAAATCCAATGAAATCTTGTAAAATTCCTTGAAAGTTCTTAAAATAATTTAATATCCCTTAAAATATTTCATCTCATGAAATTCCGTAAAATCCCGTGATGTTCTTTAAAACTCTTTACAATTACTTAATATCCCATACAATATCTTAAAATGCCCTTAACATCCTTCAATATCTGGTGAAATTCCTTCCAATTTCGTAAAATAATTTAATATTACTTGATATTCTTTGACGTTCCATAAAATTCCATAAAATTCCACAAACTATCGTTATAACCTTTAAAATTATTTAAAATTCCATGAAATCCCTTGAAATTAATGAAAATCCAATGAATAATGTTCACTAACCTTAGGTGTATATCTTGAAATATTTTTTTGCTTCACTAATATTTTATTTTTCACATGTAAATAATTATTTTCTATCTTTATATAATTTTTTTATTAGTACATCATCGTTTTGATAACGAAAATAGTCTGAAAAGGAACAACAACCAATGAGGTTTTCGACAACAATGTGTTCGATGTTTTGGTAACATCTCTTTTTTTACGATAATAAAAAAAATAAGGATAGAATTTCTTTTTTAGAATGCCATAAAA
The DNA here is from genome assembly GCA_900474275.1 of Synergus japonicus. NCBI lineage: Eukaryota > Metazoa > Arthropoda > Insecta > Hymenoptera > Cynipidae > Synergus > Synergus japonicus. The sequence goes on along the minus strand of UCOH01011451.1, from coordinate 23,333 downwards.
TTGAATAATTAAACTTTTAAATTTTGTAACTTAACTTTTGTAGGACTTCCGAAATCAAGATTTTAATGGAGCAACTACCTGTAGATGTGCAGACACGACTCATCCCAATCGACAGAATCAGCTGCGAAAATATTCTCTTTTGGCGATGCGTAGCAGAGCATGTAAAACACGAAGGTCTCACCGATGAATTGGATGATATCATGCCAGAGCTCTCAAAATTTTGTTTGTACATCAGAGAACTTCTTGTAACAATCAGTTCAAAGCAGCTTGAGATTTGGGAACGAACGATGAATCAGTTCATGCTTTGCCAGCTTTTCGAAATGACTAAACTCTATGACCTATCTGATGAATGCGGAAGAGAAAACTTGCGTTCATTGATACTGGATACACTAATGCATGAACATTGCTCTGATAAAATCGTTCAATGCATTGTAGAGTATTTAGACGAAGTTATTCCAGATGTTGATAGCAGAGTTGCGGCTTTGGCGGAAGTTATCAATGAACTGCGTAGACCTTCGAAACAAACTCAGTCGTCGCAGGAGGTACCTCAGTTGACCGATGATGAGGTGAATCAAAGAGTGATGTTGGTGAGTTGATAAGTTTCATACACTAATATAATTTTGATGGTATCATTTCATTGAAAATAATTTTTCATTTTGAAATCGTCTTTCAGAAAGCGAAGTTGAAAGTGAAGCTGTTAGAACTGAAAGAAGATCAATACAACGCAATTCAAAATAAAAGTTATTTAAAAGCCGAAGAATTGAATGTTGAAATTCAGAAGATTACTGAGGAAATTGAAAATCTTACAGAAGACCCCATTGTTCCTATGGTCATAGATGACGTCGGAGAAGAGAAAGAAAAGAACGACTCCCAAACGATGACCATTTGCCTCGAAATTATGTGCACGATGATGCAAAGTACTTCTATCACATCACTCGTTCCTACCTTGAGAATTATGTTGGACAATATGGTTCTCGATAGTCTCGAAGTAAGTATAACGACCCCTAATACTAGACAGCGAAAATATTTCGCACATAACCGGATAAAAAACTAGATTGGAAAACAGGGTGGCCGCATGTCAGAAAAGTCAGGGAAATCAGGAAAATGTAAAGGAAAAAATCTGCCCGCTTACGCGGCCACATTCTCATCCGCACGTCGCGCTCCGTATTGCGCGCTTGCGCCCTTCGCGACACTTGCGCCCTTCGGGACGCTTGCGAGCGTCGCGACGTTTGCACCTACTTGTTTTTAAATTACTACAAAATGGAATGGAATGCAAACGAAAACTAATTTACTTAAGGTTCTATCGACCTTAAGGAGCACATTCTCATCAGGGCACTCGCGCTTCGCGCTCGGCTTTGTTTAACAATATTTTTTATGATTAAAACGAAAACTACTCATCCTATTGAAAAATGGCCTAAGGAGAACTTGTAGATCTTTTCAAGGCCAATAATTATATTTGTTATAATTTTCTCTGTATCTCGCATTATTTGGCTCAAAATTTGAATTTTAGATTTTTTAAGGAAATTCAAAAAGTTATTATACCTATCCTATAGAGTGTTCAAAAAGAAACATTTTTCATCTTTAGACTTTTTTTCATATCG
>UCOH01011451.1:0-21712 GCA_900474275.1 Synergus japonicus | reverse complement strand
CTTGTAGATCTTTTCAAGGCCAATAATTATATTTGTTATAATTTTCTCTGTATCTCGCATTATTTGGCTCAAAATTTGAATTTTAGATTTTTTAAGGAAATTCAAAAAGTTATTATACCTATCCTATAGAGTGTTCAAAAAGAAACATTTTTCATCTTTAGACTTTTTTTCATATCGTGCGTTGTTTGACTTCTAATTTAAGTTTTCTTTAATTTTTTTGGATTTTCAAAATGTTATAAGTCTTTCAATTTTTTTTTTATCCAAAAAAGTCATTATAAAAAATAGTTCGTCTTTTTGAGTACTACGAACATCTGTCATTAGAATTTTTAAATTAAAAAAAAGTGGTTTCAAAAATTTTCAAAATGCTCCAACTTTTTGTATTTTTATCCAAAATGGCTGGCCAACGAACTTGACCTTCATTTTGGGACACTAAAAGAGTGTACCAAAGGACAATCCAATCGGTCAAACAAACTAAAATAACAAACAAAATAAAAAAACAAACAGCCAGACAGACAGACAGACACATTCGTAAAAACATGTTTTTCGGGTTCAGGGGGTCCCAAAACGTGGACATTTGATGAAAACTGGGGGGGTCAAATTTTACACAAATCTAATACATTCTCTTTGATGAGAATGTAAAAAAACTAGGGGTACTATTGTGAGCACATTCTCATCACACCTTGCGCTTCATTTTTTCCGTTTCGCGCGCTTCCATCGCTGCTATATATTTTTTTCAATTATTTTATTTTTACATTAAGAAGAGAACTATTTTACTTAAGGTTCTATTGACCTTAAGGAACACATTCTCATCAGTGCACTTCCGCTTCGCCATAGATATTTAATTAAAACCTTCTGATTTTCGTTTCTGGTACTATGAGAATGGAAATTAAATAAAAAATCAATATTATGGTTTCAAAGTGAAGAATTTAAATGAGACAAATTTGCAGGCAAAGTTCGCAAATATTTTACCATCATAAAACGGGAGTCGATCGAAGAAAAGTGTTTCATCTCTGCCCGACTTACCCTATTTAGAAGATTTAGAACTTACCCTATTTAGTTATATTTGGCTATAATTTTGAATTTTTCATTTTTTTTTTTTAATATAAAAAAATAGTTATTTAAATCATTTAAGGTGTTAAAAAAGATATATTTTTAAAACTTTGACTCTTTTATATTTGAAGAACAATAACACAGGCACACAAAAAAAAGGTCTTGTTACAGAAAGGTTACCTATATACCCTTATGTTTTACGGCACGCTGAGTCCGAATCTGATGTTCGTTTACCCCCACCACGTCATAATTTAAGTCAATTGAAGGTCAAATCGCCAAAAAAATTTTCTTTGAAATGACCACCCTATCGAATCACTATCAAGGTTAATTCACGGTCAAACCGGTAAATATTGCAAAAAATTGATTTTTGATTACACATTCGGAAAGAGTGGGAAATTTCACGTCCAGATATGGTATTATCAAATTTTTTAAATCAAGATCTCATAGGTCAATCAGAGGTTATTTACGTTGTTATATATAAAGTTTACTTGGTATTGAAAATTAAAGAAAATATGGTTACGTGAGACCATAATGATACGTTTTTGGGGTCTCTGAATCCGAATCCGAGGTCCAATTGGCCCTATCGAATCAGTATCAAGGTCAACTCAAGGTCAAACCAGTAAATATTGAAAATAATGGATTTTTGACTGCAGATGACGAGAAATTTTACGTCCAAATATAAAAGCATAAAAAAAATTAATTAAACAAAGAACTTCGATCTTTTTAATGTTGTGATAGGTCTATGATAGGTCACTTTTTTTTCTTTTATAACGCATTCTTTTCTCTTCAAAAGATCTGTGAAGAGGATTTCTTTTTCTATTCAAAGAGTCTGGCTGTTTTGACCTTTTAAGCGACTAGCAAACATCTGCCATCATATTTACATCCTATCTTCCTTGATAGAAACGTTTCATTTCCTTAATATCCTGGTGAAATCGCTCACCTTGTTCTTCGCTATCGTCTCCGAGATTTTCTGGAAAGTGGTCAAGTTGAGAATGTAGGAAATGTAACTTTAAGTTCATTAAGCAACTTCAATTTTTGAAACTTTGCAACAAATCTTCAACTAAAGACTCGTAATCATCACTCTTTCAATTTCCCAAGAAATTCTCCGCGACCTTTTTGAAACTTGACCATGCAATCATCTCTTTAGGATTCATTTCTATGACAAATTTTTCGCCTCTAAATAAAGTTCGAATTTGAGGACCATCAAAAATACCTTCTTTCAATTTAGCATCACTGATTTCTGGAAATTTCTTTCCCAAATATTAAAAACAGTTGCCATCTTTGTCCAAGACTTTGACAAACTGTTTGATTAGACCAAGTTTGATGTGAAGAGGCGAAAGCAAAATCTTGGAAGGATCTAGTGACGGGTCCCATATTAAATTTTTGGATCCGGGATGGAAATCTTCTTGCTTTTGCCAACATTTTTGTACGTAATGTTTCTTTCTATCTCTGCTATCCCAAAGACACAAAAAACAGGGATTTTTTGTAAAACCTTCTTGTTGTTCCAAAATCAGAGTAAGATGTTTGCTGGTCGCTTAAAAGGTCAAAACAGCCAGACTCTTAGAAAATAAAAAGAAATCCTCTTCGCAGATCTTTTGAGGACAAAAGAGTGCGTTACAAAAGAAAAAAAGAGTGACCTATCACAGATCCATCACAAAATTAAAAAGTTCAGAGATCTTTGTTTAATTTATTTTTTTATGCTTTTATATATTGTCGCTCCAAGAAAGGTGAAAAAAATACAAATCTGTACGTAAAATTTCTCGTCCTTTCCGAATCTGCAGTCAAAAACCAATTTTTTGCAATATTTACCGGTTTGACTTTGAGTTGACCTTGATAGTGATTCGATAGGGTCACTTGGACCTCGGATTCGGATTCAGGAACCCGAAAAACGTTAGGAATACTGGTAATTTCAAAGAAAAATTTTTTTTGGTGATTTGACCTTCAATTGACCCAAATTATGACGTGGTGGGGGTAAATGGACATCAGATTCGGACTCAGCGTGTCGTAAAAAATAAGGGTATATAGGTCACCTTTCTGTAACAAGACCTTTTTTTTGTATGCCTGTGTAATCATGTTATAATACTATTATATGTAGATATTTCACGTTATTTGGCTATAAAAATTTGAAATAAAAAATTTTTCAAGAAAATTCAAAAAGTGGTTACACCATTCTTGTAGGGCGTTCAAAAAAGAACATTTTTCATCTCTTAACTTTTTTTCCTAGCTTGTGTTATTTAGCTGAAAATTTTACACAAAACTTATATATTCTCTGATGAGAATGTATAAAATTGTCAGGGAAGTCAGGGATTTGTCAGGGAAATGCGAATAGTTGTCAGGGAAAATAAAAATTGATATTTATGTTAACTATATTACATTCTCATCAGAGAAGGTATTAGATTTGTGTAAAATTTGACCCCCCCCCAGTTTTTGTTTTGGGATCCCCTGAACACAAAAAACATGTTTTTACAAATGTGCCTGTCTGTATGTCTTACTGTGTGTCTGTAGATTTTTAGTTTGTGAGCACGAAAACTTTCGAACGAATTGATCGATTGGATTGTCCTTTCGTATACTCTTATAGTGTCCTAAAATGAAGGTCAAGTTCGTTGGCCAGCCATTTTGGATAAAAATTCAAAAAGTTGGAGCATTTTGAAAATTTTTGAAACCACTGTTTTTTTAATTTAAGAATTCTAATGAACGATGTTCGTAGTACTCAAAAAGTTGAACAATTTTTCTTAATGACTTTTTTGGATAAAAAAAAATTGAAAGACTTATAACATTTTGAAAATCCAAAAAAAATTAAAGAAAACTTAAATTAGAAGTCAAACAACGCACGATATGAAAAAAAGTCTAAAGATGAAAAATCTCTTTATGAACACCCTATAGGATAGGCATAACATCTTTTTTAATTTCCTTAAAAAATCGAAAATTCAAATTTTGAGCCAAATAACGCGAGATACAGAGAAAATTATAACAAATATAATTATTGGCCTTGAAAAGATCTACAAGTTCTCCTTAGGCCATTTTTCAATAGGATGAGTAGTTTTCGTTTTAATCATGAAAAATATTGTTAAACAGAGCCGAGTGCGAAGCGCGAGTTCCCTGATGAGAATGTGCTCCTTAAGGTCGATAGAATCTTAAGTAAATTAGTTGTCTTTTGCATTCAAAGCTGTAATTTAATTAAATTAAATTTAAAAAAATATATAAAAGTATAAATTATATGTAAGATTCATTTTTCCACTATAACTTCTCAAATATCCAATATTTAAACTGATGTAAGGGAAATGAAGATTCCTTATGTCCAGACGAATCGATTGACCTATAAGAGATATGCATTTCATTGAAAAATAAGAAAGTTATGCTTTATTGTAATATTCGAAAATTAATTTTTCCAATATAACTTCTCAAATAATCAAAATTTAATGCTGATGTAAAGAATACGGAAGCAAATATATTTGCTCACAGGAAGCAAAGTGCTCATTGAATGAGTACAAAAGTTGATACAACTGGACAGCTAGTTAAGAGATTTTAAGGAATTATAAACATTCTCGTGGAATTTAAAACGATTTTAAAAGGCATGTGAGAATTTTAAGAAATTTTGATTTTTTAAAAGTGATTTTAAGGGATTTGATTTAAATTATAAAGAATCTCATAAAGTTTTTATGATATGTTTTGTAGAATTTTTTAGAATTTCGAGAGATTTTCAAGAATTTTAAGAGATCTTCGTGTATTTTAAGTTTTCAAAGTTTTTCGTGAAATTGTAAATAATTTTAAGAAGCTTGTAAAAATTATAAGAACTTTTGACATTTTTAAAATGATTTTAAGGAATTTCAAAATTCTTTATTGAATTTTAAAGTATTTCACGAGATTTTTATGATTCGTAAAAGAGTTTGTAAAATTGTAAAGGAATTCATTGAATTTTAGTAGATTTTAAAGAACTTGTGACATTTTATATGATTTTTAATATTATAGTGAATTTTTAAGGAATTTTTGAAAGATGTTTCTAGGAATTTGAAAAGTTTTCAGCGTATTTTAAGGGATTTCAACAAGTTTCCAATAATTTTAAGAGATTTGAAGGCATTTTAAGAGATATTAAAGTTCCTTGAGGAATTTGAAGTATTTGAAATGATTTTGAGGAATTTAAAAAACAGTGAAGTTTTAAGAGTTTTCATGAAATATTAACAAATTTGAAGAAATTTCGTCGAATTTTAAGAGACTCCCAAGTTTGTCTTGAATTTTAAAGATTTTTGACAAATTTTAAGTATTTTGAAGTTATTTAAAAATATTTAAACTGATATACGAAATTTTTGAAAAATTTCAATAGTATTTCTACAGAAAATTTGTTCCTATTTTTAATACTTTTCTGTCATGGATATTTGTCTGAAAGTCAGCAAAAAGTCAGGGAAATGAAAAAATTGAATCTTGTGGCCACCCTGGAAAAATAGTAGGTACATACAGACTAATTTCCGTATAGAACCGTATTAAATGTCGTGCACAAAAATCGTACAAGTTTTCGGATAGAATTTTATGAAAACCGTATAGGGCGAGAATATTTCGTATACAACTGGACAAAAAAATCAAATAGGAAAAATTATATACACTCGACTCTCTCAATATTAACGAAATCCCGAATAGAGGCCCTCGCAATATTAACCAAATTCCCCTCTCTGAAATGTTAGGCTGCGCATGCGCAGTGGTTATCCAGTGGGATTTGACAAAGCTGATAATTTCAGGCTGGTTAATATTACGAGATATTAATATTGCGAGGTTATTAATATTGTGATGGTTAATATTGGAAGAGTCAAGTGTACACCGAACATGTTCCGCATAGAAGATACAGATTTAAAACCAGACACAAATACCATATAAAAATCCGAAGAGATGCACAGAAATTCCGAATGCTATCCGTCTCTATTGGATTTTATCTGGCATTTTTAACAGGGAGACACAACAGCTAAAATATCCAGAAAATATATTTTCATAGTTTCATTAATGAAATAATTTTTTTAGCATCCTGATATCAACGTTCATGAATTGGCGCTCAAGGCAGTGGCAATTTGCTGCCAACTAGACGGAGAACTGGCGAAGAAATACTTCACGATGTTCTTTTTACAATTTTCGATTTATCCAGAAGAGACAAAACTGTGGGTCACAGCACTAAAATCTATTTTCGATCTACTTATGCGTTTTGGTTTGGAATTTTTCGATATTGCTCAGGCAGAGGTGGAAGGCGCACATGATAGAAGCAAACGTAACAGGACTGTACGATTGTACACAGACAATGAGGAATGTTCAGCTGTCACCTGTGATCAGTTTGACGTGGAAGAGGGTGGAGATAAATTCATAAAGGTGTTGACTAGTCTTCTTGACAATGAAGTAAGTTCTTCTGCATTGGCTCAAGAATTTTATTTTGGCAATTGCGGCTCTAATCTTGATTTTTTAAAAACATCTTTTGCAGTACAATAGAGCACAATTTAGCACAAAATTATTTTTGAGTAAATCAAAGATGGCGTTGCCAACTTCCTGGACATGCATTTAATTTCTAATTGTTTCTACACTCCAATGACTTAATAAATTAATTTTTTTCAGTCTCCGGAGTTGCGAGTAATTGCTACGGAAGGTCTGACCAAATTACTTTTCTCTCGAAGAATAAGCAGCGCTCACTTACTGTCACGACTTTTAATTCTCTGGCATAATCCTGTGTCCGAAGGAGACACGTATCTAAGTCAATGTCTTTGTTCCTTCTTCAACAATTTCGCTGTTTTGGTGCCAGATAGCCAGGTCATGTTAGAAGAAGCATTTTTACCCACCATGAGAACTTTAGCAAACGCTCCCGATCAAAGTCCTTTGCAAGGAATTGATCCGCTCAGAATATCAGAGATTATTTTAAATCTCACAAAACCCGGAATACACAAAGATTCATCACTCAATGTGCACAACGATCTTGTTTTCTCCATTCTCTCTGAGGTTTTGAATCCAAACAGCGAAATCGAACCAGAAGTTTTGATCAAGTCTCTGAAATACTTGGAAGTTCGTTTGGAAATTGAAACCCTAAAGGAGAATTTGAGAGAGGCATTGAATAATGCCTTGGAAAAGGTAAATAAGAAAATAATTTTAAAAATTTCAATTTCAGTGCGATTGTTGTTACCATTCTGTATTTGTTTCAGGTGAGCGAATTTGATAGACGATTAATAAAGTACATCGAACAATTTAAAGTAAAATTGGACGCTGCAGAGCCGAGAGATATACCAGAAGGTGACACAAATAGCGTAACATCTGAATCCAATAGCGAAGCAATGAGTGAAGAATTGAGTGACTTGGAAAAATAACGTATAAAATAATTGACATTAAGGTAACTTTCTTATTATGTACTTCGAATTTATCAAATTTCTTAATTCTGGCAGAGTACAATATGAATATTATATTTTTTGCATACAACAGATTTATCGATAATTAATGATTTAATGGAACACATTTGCAAAACTATGACAAATAATATAATGGAACGTTAAGGTCATGTAAGACTTACCCAAATCCTGCTTTACCGACATTTTTTATCTGCAACCTTACACTTATGTGCATTTATTGATAAATATCAAATTGAAAATTTCTACAATTGGAGAAAATATGCTAAGGTATGTTTATCTGTTCTTAAATTTTTATAAATGTCAATATTTAGGACCAGATAAACGAACCTTCATGCTTTAGCTTCAATTTAATATCTCAATAAATGTAGACGTAGCGTTGCAGAGAACAAAATGTCGGTAAGGTAGGAATTGATCGGGCAAGTCTTACATGGCCTTCATTCCTTAAAAAAAAATTAATAAAAAATAATTTTAATTATCTCTATGTCATGTAGAAAGTTTCCTTTCGTATTTCTTAAGTTCTATACATTCCACTAATAAATTTTGTATAAATCTTATTTTGTATAAAATTAATTTATCTTACATTATATTTTAAATTTACAATTCATTCAATATTTTTTTTTCGTGTGTTGCACACCAGTTGCTTCCAACTTGTATCATATAACTAGCATTCATCTAAATTTCCGCGATTGCGGGAAAAAATTAAAAATAATCGTGCGACTGATGAAAATAGAAAATTCGTTGGGCAGATCGATAATTGATTCTTTGAAATAAATAACGCGAGACAATGGGAGATCAGTCAAAGAATAGAAAAATAAAGTCAGTCTTACCGCTAACTATCATCACAGGTACTAACTGAATACGAGTCTCTGTGACCATCTTCCTTTTGACTGTAAAGGTGCAAATCCTTAAGGGTCAAAACGGCTAGATACCTATTGTCTAATTCGAAAGAACAGGTATCTACTACGGCACTGTGAACAGGTAGTTTAAACATCTCTTTTCCGGTGGCAACACTCCAAAGTAAGACACTATTCGAACTATCGTTGTTAGCAACAACCATAGTGTCATCCTCGGTGTACATGTGGCAGGGTCTTGAAAGAATCTTCTGTGAAGCTCCAGCAAGGAAGGTGTGTACTACATTGCATTGGAAGCCGTCCTCTTCGTTTTTCTCAACGTTGCAGACATAATGCCGAACGTGCGGTCGTCTTGGGTTCGAGCGGCAAGAAACGAGACAGTTATTGTTTTTTTCGTCGTAACGTACAGACATAAATGGGCCATCAATGCTCATTCGATTTCCTTGATAGATGCCGTCTTTCAAAGTGTACGCATAACACGTATTCAAGTGACAAGCCAAGAGCCCTCCTGAAATTTTCACATAGCACCATTTTAAATTTGAACTGTCTTAGCAGAGAATTTCAAAAGATTTAAAGAATTTTCAAAGTCTATCAAAAAGGAATTTCATAAGATTATAGGGAATCTTCAGGAATTGAAAAACAGGTAGAATCTACAAGTATACCACCCTCAGAATTCGACTTTGTCTGGTCGAATTCAAACTTGGGTAAAGTATAGTCCTACTAGGTACAACTTTATAAGAAAAAAAAAAGAAAAAAAAAAGAAAAATTTACTAGCGCAGACGGCGCTCGAGACTACTGGGCTTCTCGCTCGGCGGTATTTCTTTTTATTTTTTTATTTTTATTTACCGTATCAATTATGAATATTTATTATTTATTAAACTGCTCTCTGCATTGTACACAGTTGAGACTGTCATTAAAGTTTTCTAATGCCTGCATTACACTCATTGTAGGGACGTACTATTAAGGAAAAATATTATAGCTAAAGCCCAGTAGTCACGAGCGCCGTCGGCGCGGCGGCGCTTTACTCTTTATTTAATTTCTCGAAAACAACAAGAAACGGCAAGATGAAATTTACAGCATCGAAAGATAAAAACTTAAGCTTTATTTTGAGACCAAAAAACAAAAAAACATGCCTTTTTTCTGCAATAGTCCAAAATATTTGGATTTTCAAAAAATCGGTCAAATTTTCAAAATTTTTTTTTAAACAGTTACAGACATTCGATAGACCAGGAAAAAAGCTATCAAAAACATGTGTGACAAAATTTTGTATATTCCATAGGAAAGGAGCTTAATACCTTCGAAATAGTACGAAACTGTACAAAATCGAAAAAATTCAAAAAATTCCCCCTGCCCTATCTCGGTAAATTTTTATCCAATCGAAAAAATCTTTTTCTTCTAAAGTTGCACCTAGTAGGACTATACATTACCCAAGTTTGAGTTCGATCAGACAAAGTCGAATTCTGAGGGTGGAATACTTGAGAAATAATGCCCCATATCTGATGGAATAGGGATAGCATTCACAGAGATTATTTCTGAAGATTCTACAGAAAATTTTTGATGGATTTACAGATAAAATCTGTTTCTATAGAAACCTAAAGAATTTTAGAGAATACCTGGAAATTATTTATAATCCTTTGAAACCTTTGGATAATTTCTAAAATTTGTTAAATAAATTGAACCGCTGGCGATCAAAAAGGGGTTCGCGTGGATTCAGCCTGACAAGTATTGTCCTGAAAGTTAATTTAAAAAGTCTTTCGATTTTTAATTTTAAAGACTTATACTTGTAGAGGATTTCAAGGCGCATCTTTTTTTCCTCTTGTAAAAATTTGTAGGTTTTCTAGTTTTTTAAGTAATGGATAAAAAGTGGATGTTTCGAAAACGAAAAATTTCAAACTTTTTTCATTTCAAATCGCGATAGTTCAGTCAATTTTCAGAATTTTTTGATTTCATCAATACGAACGACGTGTTTAAGTCTTCTGAAACCATCTAAGCAAGAAAAATGAAAATATTGTTATAAACAAAAAAGTTGTTAATTTTTTTTCAGACTTGGCAAAAATCATGAATTTCAACCTTCAAGCGCTTCGTTTTTCGAGCGAATTTTAACTTGACCATCATTTCGTCCCGTCCGCTGTAACGCATTTTCTAGCCGAGGAAGCACGTGGTTAGGGCAGCGTCAACATTGACGCTCAGATTTTAAAACATTCACCAATTTGTAACCATTAATCTAATTGAGCTAAAATTTCGCAAAAAACTTCTTGGTACCTTAATGAACAACTTCCTCACTGGAAGTTTTCCGTAGCTTAAAATTCGCTCGAAAAACGAAGCGCTTGAAGGTTGAAATTCATGATTTTTGCCAAGTCTGAAAAAAAATTAACAACTTTTTTGTTTATAACAATATTTTCATTTTTCTTGCTTAGATGGTTTCAGAAGACTTAAACACGTCGTTCGTATTGATGAAATCAAAAAATTCTGAAAATTGACTGAACTATCGCGATTTGAAATGAAAAAAGTTTGAAATTTTTCGTTTTCGAAACATCCACTTTTTATCCATTACTTAAAAAACTAGAAAACCTACAAATTTTTACAAAAGGAAAAAAAGATGCGCCTTGAAATCCTCTACAAGTATAAGTCTTTAAAATTAAAAATCGAAAGACTTTTTAAATGAACTTTCAGGACAATACTTGTCAGGCTGAATCCACGCTACCCCTTTTTGATCGCCAGAGGTTTAATTATAAAAGTTATACACTTCAATATATAATACGACCAAAATAACATAGTTAACATAAATATGTCAATTTATATTTTTCCTGGCAACTATTCGCATTTCCCTGATTTCCCTGACTTCCCTAACATGTGGCCATCCTGTTTTATGGGATTCAACTATACCAAAAAATACTGACCTGTTCTAAAAGCGCCAGCAGAGTCTGATGGCACCGCAGCCAAAGATACAATCGGCGACCTATCATCAGGATTTTGTATAACTTCCACTGCCGCAACCGACTGTCTAATATCATATTTTACAATGCTTCCATTCTGCGTTCCGGCGAAAAAATAGTGAGGCACATCTTTAGACCAGGCGCAACTCCAGAGTTGGGCAGCTTCTTGATAATAATTTAATTCTCGACAGCCATCGCGGATGTCTGTTAGGATGACTCGCTTATCAAAACCAGCACTCAGCAACATATTTGGATGCGCAGCTTGGAAATCCAAATCCCTGATAGCACCATTATGAACACGACGATAGGGCATCGCCACGAACGAGTCGAGAACAATTTTACTAATTCCGTGATCGGATCTAGTCGGATGCGTAGATTTCAAAGAAGTTACTAATATTCTGTGCCAAGGATTATAGGCCATGACCCTGCATCCCGCTCTTTGGCAAATACTGAAGGATCTTTCTTTCTGAAGCAACTTCTTTTCGCACATTATTGGATTCAGATTCGAATGGTGGAAGCTCATCGTTCTCTCAAATTCTAGCTCGTCAATTCGCTTTTGCATGTTAGTAATCTGATACGCAAACATTTTCACCTGTAAAAAAAAAAAAGAAAGTAGCAATAAGTAAAAGAAAGTAAAACTAACTGTGAATTCAATCTTGCGTGTTCCTTTTAACTATATTTATATTTTTTTTGTGCTCATTTGTTGAGCACATTGCTTCCTCATTATGATGAAGTTGCAAATTCATTTGCTTCCTCATTGTATGATTTTCTCAAAATATGTTTAAGGCCCGATCCCTACTTTACCGACATTTTTTTCTTTGCAACGATACTTCTACATTTAATGAGATATCAAATTGAAAATTTCTCAAATTCAAGCTAAAGCATTAAGGGGGTAGTCTGCTATAGAAGACCTAAAATAAGCGGTTTTTCGGGAATTTTTTTAGGACAGAAAAAAATGAGCAAGTCTAGCGCCTTTTTAGCAAGTAGAACTGAATTTAAAAAAAAACACTTTTTTCATTCAAACTAGCGAAAAATGTTTAATTTCAAAATTTCTTTGTAATTTTATTATTTCACATAGAAGAAAAATATATGAGAATTAAAATTATCGTTAGGATTTTTGTTTCAGACGAAAATTACGAGCTCTATCTTGTTCGCCGATTGGAGACTCCAAGTGCAGAATGTTACACACATTTGTGTATACAAATCAACTGTTTTTCAATATTTTTCCCTAAATAATTTTTTTTAGTGTTCAAATATGCATTAAAACATGGTAAAAATGCCGTTAAACTTGCTCATTTTTTTCTGTCCTAAAAAAATTCCCGAAAAAACGCTTATTTTAGGCCTTGTAAAGCAGACTACCCCTTTAAGGTATGTTTATCTGGTCCTAAATATTTACATTTATAAAAAAAAAATGTTTTCGAAATTTTATTTCTTTTATTTCTACAAAAATTTATGACCAGATAAACATACCTTAGCATACTCTCTTTAATTTTAGAAATTTTCAATTTGATATTTCAATAAATGTATAAGTCAGCTTGCAGAGAAAAAAATGTTGGAAAGGTAGAGTTTGGGTAAGTCCAATTATATTGAACCAAACTCTGTTATTACTGCCTTTTGAAAAAAGTCTTCCATGATTCAAACTCAAAAAATGAAAAAAAAAATGTGATAATATTACACTACAAAATTCGATGTATCATTATTCATATTTTTAAATAAAATTTATTAATATTAGGTTACTTAATTTTTACATTCTCATCAGAGAGAATGTATTTGATTTATGTAAAATTTGACCCCCCCAGTTTTCATCAAATGTCCACGTTTTGGGACCCCCTGAACCCGAAAAACATGTTTTTACGAATGTGTCTGTCTGTCTGTCGGTAGATTTTAGTTTGTTAGCACGATAACTTTCGAAAGAATTGACCGATTGGATTGTCCTTTGGTACACTCTTTTAGTGTCCCAAAATGAAGGTCAAGTTCGTTGGCCAGCCATTTTGGATAAAAATGCAAAAAGTTGGAGCATTTTGAAAATTTTTGAAACCACTTTTTTTTTAATTTAAAAATTCTAATGACAGATGTTCGTAGTACTCAAAAAGACGAACAATTTTTTTTAATGACTTTTTTGGATAAAAAAAAAATTGAAAGACTTATTACATTTTGAAAATCCAAAAAACTGAAATAAAACTTGAATTAGAAGCCAAACAGCGCACGATATGAAAAAAAGTCTAAAGATGAAAAATGTTTCTTTTTGAACACTCTATAGGATAGGTATAATAACTTTTTGAATTTCCTTTATAAATCTAACATTCAAATTTTGAGCCAAATAACGCGAGATACAGAGAAAATGATAAGAAACATAATTATTGGCCTTAAAAAGATCTACAAGTTCCCCTTGAACCATTTTTCAACAGGATGAGTAGTTTTCGTTTTAATCATAAAAAATATTGTTAAACAAAGTCGAGCGCGAAGCGCGAGTGCCCTGATGAGAATGTGCTCCTTAAGGTCGATAGAACCTTAAGTAAATTAGCTTTCGTTTGCATTCCATTCCATTTTGTAGTAATTTAAAAACAAATAGGTGCAAACGTCGCGACGCTCGCAAGCATCCCGAAGGGCGCAAGCGCGCAACACGGAGCACGAAGCGCGACGTGTGGATGAGAATGTGCCCGCGTAAGCGAGCAGATTTTTTATGATACGTACAACAAATCTTTTACTTTCTTACATTAACTTTTTATTTTATTTATTTTAAGCTTTTAAGGTCATTTGTTACTTACCAATTTTTACTTTATCAAAAAAATAATAGTGAACATCCGTCCGTATTTACGTTTTTGAGATGGATGTGTACTATTATTTTTTTTAAAGTAAGTATTGTAAAAAAAACTCGGGTTATCTAAATGTGCTATCTAAATTATCTAATTTAGATCACCAGGATTTTTTCTGCAATTTTTACTTTTGCAAAAAACTAATAGTGGACATCCGTCCGTGTTCGCGTTCTTGACGGTTGTGCGCTATTATTTTTAAAAAAGTAAAAATTGTAGGAAAAAAACCCGGGTTATGTAACTTTACTCATATCTTAAGTAAAAAATGAAAATTTAAAAAATTAAAAATAATCATAATTTCCATAAAATTTAATAAAATGTATGAATTCTACATGTCAATCGATTCGTCTCGGCGAAATGAATCTTTCTTTCCATTACATCATCTTAATTTTTAATTATTTAAGAAGTTATAGTCGAAAAATCAATTTTACAAAAATTATAAATGTACATACAAATTTTTTAACTTAATGTTTTGAAAAATCCTATGGGGAAGCAATAATTAATTATCAGGCTAATAAACGCATATGGGATGTTTTTTTACAATACGAACAGAGAATTGACTGACACATTTTTGATTCGACTAAAACATTTTTACGGATTCTTTATTGAAAAAGAAAAGAAACGTACTCTTAGATTTTTTTTCTCAATTTTAAGGAAAATAAGGATTGAAAATTTGAGAATTTGGTGATTTTTCGCTTGAAGACTGTTTTTTAAAAATTCATAACTCCGGTTCCGTTTGAACTAAAGATTTTCTTTTTTTTTCATTAAATGAACGAGCGTTAATAAAAAAATACTTTAAAAAAAGTATTAAAAAATTCAAATGTTTAAATCGATTTTTAACAATTGCCCTACCCATAAATCAAGTTTTTAGTATTTTGCTTCCTCATAGAGGAAGCTTTGTAGTGGTGACAAAATCCAGTTTCCTAAAAAAGGTTTTTTTGAACATATTTCAAGGGCAATATATCTAATATGATGATCTGAAAAATGTCCAAATGTGTGTGTGTGTGTGTCACGATCCAGCAATTTCTTGAAAACGCGTGGAGATAAATTGATGAAATTTTGCATAGTTATTCCACTATATACCTAGTTGAATTTCTTACAAATGTTTAACAAAATATTTAATTTCAAAAGTTTTATGTACTTTTATAATTTTCGTAAAATTAATTTTTCTACTATAACTTCTTAAATATTGAAAATTTAAAGCTGGTGTAAGGGAAATGAAGATTCCTTTCATCGAGACGAATCGATTGACCTATATGATTAATGCATTTCATTAAAAAATAAGGAAGTTATGTTTATTTATAATTTTGAAAGTTAATTTTTCGCTCTATGTTTTCAAATAATCAAAATCTTGAGTTGACGTAAGGAAAATAAATATTCTTTATGTCGAGACGAATCGATTGACCTGTATGATTAATGCATTTCATTAAAAAATAAGGAAGTTATGTTTATTTATAATTTTGAAAGTTAATTTTTCGCTCTATGTTTTCAAATAATCAAAATCTTGAGTTGACGTAAGGAAAATAAATATTCTTTATGTCGAGACGAATCGATTGACCTGTATGATGAATGCATTTAATTGTGAAATAAGAAAGTTATGGTTAATTGTATTTTTAAAAAATTAATTTTTCGACTATAATTTCTGAAATAATTAAATTTTAAAGCTGATGTAAAGAAAATGAAGATTCTTTGTGTCTAAACTATGTATGTCAATATTAAAAATTATTATTTAAAATTTTTTTAAAATGTTAAAAAAATATATAAACTTCTTATTCCTTCCTCTATGAGGAAGCAAAGTGCTCATTGAATGAGTACAAAAGTTGGTACAACTTCACAGCTAGTTTATCGTATTCTACGTCAAATTTCCTTTCGAAAACGATTTTTTAATCGATGGACAAATAATTAGTACTATCCGAAACAATTTAATTTATCTAGCGCGGTACGTCACACATATCGTTTTTCTCCGAAATATAAATGATTATTACATATTTTGTATTAAATAATTTTATTTATTAGCCAAGAGGACTTTATTAAAAATTGAAGAAATAAATGAAAAACATCACTGTTGATAATTTAAATTACTTATGTATTCGACAAATGCTGAGTACGAAGAAGAAGAAAAACGGTTTTCAGCACGCTTTAAAATGCTTCAACGATAAAGAGGACTTTAAAATACCACTGTATGATTCCAGTTTCTCTTACAGAATTAGAAGCAAAACAGTTTTCATTGTATGAAAAAAATATTGTTAAAATTGATAAACAAGGAATGTAAAAAAAATGTAAAAATTTTAAGACTACACGTATCGAAATCTCAATAAATAAGTAATTTCTTTTTATTTATTTATTTCTTAAATTCTTATTAGTCATCTTGGCTAATAAATAAGATTATTTAATTCAAACTATGTAATAATCATTTATATTCCAGAGAAAAACAATATGAGACAAGAAAATGGGCCATGCAATGTGGCCCGCGCGCCGGTGTGTCGTATAGATAAATTAAATTTTTTCGGACAGTACTAATTATTTGTCCATGGATTAAAAAATCGTTTTCGAAAGGAAAAAAACTTGATTCCTGTGTGAGGCAATTGTTAAAAATCGATATAAACATTTCAATTGTTTATAACAATTTGAATTTGTTAATATTTTTTTTTTTAAAGATTTTTTTTAATAAAGCTTCTTTCGACCGAACTTTGTCCAAATATTGAACGGTTTGTAAAAGAACGTCCCGTATGAACTTCACCTTTGTTTTGTACTCCACAAGTTGTCTTTCGGCTTGTTCTTTCAGAGTATTTGTTGTTTTTAGTTGTTCCTTCAACTTTTCTTCCTCGGCATTATCCAGACAATACAATTTTTTAGCGTATAATATTCTAATATCCTTTTTTGCTGCCTTTGTGTTGCATTCGGGACAGCGTCGAGATTGAGCATTCTGGAATTGCTCCAACCATTGTTTAATACACTTTAATCCAAATAAGTGACCACATCGCAAACAGCAAAGCCGATGATCGCCATAATTACTCCATCCTTCGAGGCAAATAGAACACTTCTGGTCTGCGTCTATACTATCATCAGAGAGAACACCAAGATGACTGGGCTCATCAGAATATTTTCTTCTTTTGGCAGCTGAAAAGAAAAAATTATGAGCCTCTTATTCAAGTTTTTCAGCTGGTACTAAACTTTAGGAGAAACTTACATTGTTCTTCTGTATCTGATTCTATATCTGGTTCTTCAAGAGCCTCTATTACGACTTCCTGGTCAACTGGAATTTCATCTCCAACTCTGTTAACGTTCGCCTCAATTCCAGCTTCAACTCCTTCAACCTCTACAGCTACTGCTTCAACCGGATTCTCCTGCTCCTCGATTTCATGGTTTTCTACTTCAATAGCTTGTAAAACTTCCGCATTTTCAGGATTCACTGTTTTGGAATACAATATTTAGAAAACTACCTTAACGATCTTTATTTTTACTTTATTCTTTGAAAAGTAGCGTTAACTGAAAAATATATGGTAATTCGAAGCCCGTATTCTTTTACTGAAACTAGCATTATTAGTCAATTTCATTTCTTGGTTTTTAGAGCACAATAATTTTTTTATCGTATTACATATATGTATAACTTTTATAATATATTTAATAAGACATTTCCAATAATTTTACAGAATTTTAAGAGGTTTTTAGGAATTTTAAGTGATTACAAGATATTTGTATAATATTTAAAAGATTTAGTTAAATTTTAAAAGGACTTCATGAAATTTTGAGAGATTTTTAAGGAAGTTTAGGGAATTCAAAGAATTTAAAGCAATTTCTTTAAATTCCTTGAGAAATATTAAAGGATTTCACGAAATTTTTATGATTTTCTAAAGATTTTGTGGAATCTTAGGGAATTTTGAAAAGTTTTCATAAATTTTATAAGATTTTTACATATTTTAAGACATTTTAAGGGATTATAAAGTATTTTATGGAATTCTAAAGGATTTTAAGAAGTTTGTAAAAATTTTAAGTAATTTTGATATTTTAAAAATGATTTTAAGGAATCATTTAGGAATTTTAGTCCTCATAGAATTTAAAAAAATTTTAAGTCATTTTTTATTTTTAAAAGATTTTGAAGTTTTTTGAGGAATTTTAAGTATTTTAAAGGATTTTGAGGGATTTTAATAATATTAGAGAAAATTGAAGGGATCTCATGAAATATTAACTGATTTGAAGGGATTTCGTGGAATTTTAAGATGTTTCTATGAATTTCAAGAAATTTTAATGAATTATAAGAGATCTTTTCAAAAGTTATTGTAAATTCCAGAGATTTTTATGAATGTTAAATGTTGTGAAGTGATTTTAAATTTCAAAAGATTTAGTGATATTATACGAAATTTTTTAAAAATTTCAATAGTATTATTATTGAAAATTTATATGTATTTTTAATACTTTTCTGTCATGGAAATTTGTCTGAATGTCAGAGAAAAGTTTGGAAAATTTAAAAGTTGAATCTTGTGACCACCCTGACTAAGTCTAGCATGTAAATTTTCACTGTTTTCTCCTTCAAGTATATACCTAATTTATGAATGACGCTTGAATTACCTAAGTATTATAAAATTAATGTAATAAATGTAAGTTGAGGATTTTCAAAATATAATGTATTTCATTGAAAATTTTATTAAGAATTTATTTTATGAAATACTAAAAATTATTTGCAAGATAAGCACATGGAAATTTATGTTAATAATCAAGTTCTAAAATATGACAATGTCAGTGGATACTAAATATGTAAACAAAATTTTTGTCACATATTTCTTTAAAGTGTGATATTTTATAAACTATTGATATATATGTTTATAGGTAGATATTATATTTAATTTATAATTTTAATATAGTTAATTATTGTTTTATTTTTCTTTCTAATTCGGATAGAAGAACTTTTCGTCCTTTTTCGAAACTTGTCGGAAAATTTGTATCAGAAAATCATAAAGTTTAGTTTAAAAAAATTACACTAAAAAAAAATACATTAACAATTTCTTGATAATACACGTTATCATAAAATATAATTAAAATTCACTCTTAAGAAAGTACTACATAATAAGTAGTAAGTACTACATAATAAACTGTCAAACACTGCATGTGATTGGATGACAAAAAAATAACCAGACAAAAGAACACAATAAACGAGTGGAACGTAGAAGATTCAACGTGAACAAAGTGAATAAAAGTCATAAAGATATATTGTTGAAGTTGTTTTATACAACGAATATCTGTACATAGAATTTGTAAATTTTGAAAAACAGTGGTCTCAACAATTTTTTAAATGCTCCAACTCTTCGATTTTTTATCCAAAATAGCTAAATAACACTAAGAGTATAATTATCATTATTATACTACCAAAGGCCAATCCAATTGGTCAATTTTTTCGAAAATTATCGTGCTCACAAACCAAAAGACCATAAAGAGAAAAACAGTAGAGACACATTGGCAAAAAATATATTTTTCGGGTTCAGGTCACAAAACGTATGACAAATTTGATGAAAAATGGGGGAATCAAATTTTACATAAATCTAATACATTCTCTGATGAGAATGTAAAAATATTAAATGTAATCAACCAGGAAGTAAAACATTCTACATGACCTATTTTAAAACAACCAGCCAGCAGTAATAAACCTAGAATAGCATCCACGAACTTATTTGAAATCAGTTGAACGAACTGTGTGTGTGTGTGATTCTTTACTTCTATAATCAAAACAAAGAAGTTAAGATGGGGTCTTGAAATTATATACCCACACTGAAAAATACATATAGGGTATATAAAGGTTCTTCGAGACAATATGTATTATATCTACAAATCAGCTGTTGGAAACTCACTATGAACAAAAACACAAAATGACTTATGGATTCGACGAGATATTGACATAAACGATTTTCAACAATTAAAGATTTAAAACAGTTAAATTAAGTCAACAATTGTTATCATCGATACACCCCTGAGAACTTAAAAAGTGGACTAAACATGCGTAGAAACATTAAAATCTTACCAGATACTGCTGCTTCCATTTTACAAGATAATGGTCTATACACTCATGCAAAAACGAAACAAGTAGTTTCATTAATAAAAATGAACTCGCACACGTTTTTTGATCAATAATTAAGTTGTCGTCACTCCTTTAGTTATTTTTTATGAACATTCATTTAAAATCCATGAGTACACTGTCTGCTGATCTGATGGATTTAACAACTCATATGATGTGCTGTTTACAACGCAAAAGATGATTAAACATACAACACATTCAGGATGACCAACTAGTCCTATTAGAAAAAAGTCATGGCCTGAAATCTCGACTTGAACAAAGTCGAATATCGAAAAGTATCGAAATAAGAAAAAAAACATTGAGCATATTGAATATAGAAAAGAACATAGAACATGGAAACGGTAGCGCGACGACGGCCGCGTAACGGCCGGCAGTGGCACTAGTTCGAGAAAAAAATCCCAATCAAGCACTTAAAAAATACTAATAAATTCCAGGGTTGTGAAGTGACGCGTCACTCGAAGTTTTTTACGTATTATACATGGTCTTCTACTTATGGTAAATTACGTAGAAAACCCCCCAATCCATATAAATTTGGTGTTTTCGACGTAAAATACCTAGTAAATTGCTGTAAAAAACCATGTAATTTTCCTAGAGTATTTTACTTACCTAACCCTGATAAATTCACTGAGTCAGGCTGGCGTCCCATGATTACGTTTTGCGATGCGTCATAATGAGAGAGAAAGAGACAGAAGTATGCTTTTGTCTTCTTTTCTATCATTATGACGCAACGAAAAACGCAATCATGGGACGCCACCCTCAGGGTCAGGGTAGGTCGAGTATGATTGATTCATGTATGTCTTCTTTGTGGGCGTGACAATCCAACCCTGGTTTCTCGTAAAAACGTACAACAAACGCGTGAATAAACGTAATAAAGATGCGAAATTGTAATGGGACCACGGAGGAATAGTAAGGAGATGGAACTCGCTATTCAGAAATGTCAATAGAAACTGCACTTTAAGTACCAGCCTTCTTGTAAGGCACGGCGGCAGATTGTTCGCACATTCGCGGTACAAATCTACCCGTCTTCTTTTCTCTCGTGAATTCGTGCGAGTGAGTGGTCCGAGCTCTTCGAACTCTGCGTGTTGCTTTTAAAAGTAAGGTTATATGTATATGTCAAGTCAAAAAGTTCGCGAGTGCAATAAAAAATATGTTGTTGTCGACTAGTGAATAAATAAATAGAAGCTTCATAACGATGACGTGCTGTGTTCCCAACTGCAATACATCCTATAACAACAAAAATTCCAAAGGCCTTACACTGTTTACGCCCGATTCGGTAAGAGTCTTTCAGCCGGTGTCAGAATAAATTTATATTTAAGTATGTTTTGTAAGAAATATAAATGCTCTTAGAAAATCAATAATTATTTTTTCATAAAAATTGCTGTTATTTATTTAAATTTGTTATTTTCCGATCATTCGGTATATTAAGAGCTTTTCAAAAATGACGTGAGAATAATACATATAGCTCAATATTATAATAACAATATAACCTCACTTTTAAAAGCAACACGCAGAGTTCGAAGAGCTCGGACCACTCACTCGCACAAATTCATGAGAGAAAAGAAGAGGGGTAGATTTGTACCGCGCATGTGCGAACAATCTGCCTCCGTGCCTTACAAGAAGGCTGGTACTT
>UCOH01011450.1:0-18999 GCA_900474275.1 Synergus japonicus | reverse complement strand
ATACAGCTGAGACGAGACACCTGTCGCTTTGAACGCGGGCCGTCTTCATGTGACGTCAGATTATCGATCGTCGAAGGCTAATTATTCACGACACCATCTTATATAATCTCAGCACAAGAAGCCATTTTTATTCACCACTTTTCAGTTTCTCGAACACAAAACAATGTAAAAAAAAAACTTTTTTCAGGAATAAGAACCACAAAGCACCGCAATCCGGCTCGAAGGACCATTTATGTTAAAGATTAACACCAGCAAAATTCAGTCGCGATACCTTGTTGTAGGATTCAGTCCAGGATAATTTTTAGTTAATAAATATATGAGTCAATACGTTTGATGAATCCGATTTACTAAGCGTATGTTTATTAATAAGCAGTTAGTTATAATAAAGACCACCATAAAACAAACACTCTGGCATCTTTGCATAAAGTGTACAAAAAAAGACGAAAGAGAAGTACTGAGGTACACGCTTCGCAACGTTCCCGACACAACAACTCATATACGTCCAGTGAGTTAATAAGGATTAAAGTAGATAAGAGAAGGATACAATAACTCTAGCGGAGCAAGAGAGATGAAGAACACTGTCGTCAGGCACAAATAAAGTAAAACACGACATAAAGATTCGGAACAATAAGTTTAAAATACCTTATAAATAAAATTGAACTCTACACCTAACGCAATAATGACGTACACGATTACACTATTTCCACGTATTACAATATATTTATTGGATAGAAATTTATTTCCTTAATATTACGTTCCTACAATGATTGTAATGCAGGCATTAGAAAACTTTAGTGACAGTCTTAACCCTGTGCGATGCAGAGAGCAATTTAAGAAATAATAAATATTCATAATTGATACCATAAATGAGTCCGAAGAAGTTCCGCCGAGCGAGAAGCCTAGTAGACTCGAGCGCCGTTGGCGCGGCGTTTTACTTTTTATTTATTTTCTAGAATACAACAAGATAATATTTACAGCAACGAAAGATAAATACAGTTCCGTATTCAAAAACGGCATTACGGGTGGCTTTCCAAGTGTTAGGTACATTCCCATTTTTAAAAGTGAAGTTCACTAGAAACATACGTAAACAAAACGGAACAAAGGATGAATCCTAATGTTATAAATAACACTAACAACCCAGCTGCAGCGAGTCCTAGTCTGCAAGCTGAAGGTGCCAGCACGCCTTCTCTCAGAGGACGCGGCAGCGCGACACGGCGAGGAGCAAGAGGCAGGGGCACCAGGGGTAGCTCCCGCGGTACGTTTCGTGGTCAAGAGTCACGATTGTCACAACCGCCCGCCGATTGTCACCCACCCCACCGACTATTCCGAAACACACCAAACCTGGACAGAAGCAGTCGCTTATTACAAATGATCCGCTCTATCTTAATGCATTCGTAATAGATAGAGACAAAGGCTCTGTCGAGGAGGCAGGGATAAAATACTTCTCTCCCTCATTCGAGAGTTACGCATCCCTCTCTGAACGTACATACACGCAAGTATGTACAAGCAACAAACAATTCCAACGTCACGTCTCCCCCGCGATGTACCTGAGGAACAAAAATTCGAAAAATTCCCCCTCCACTATGTCGGTACATCCACAATCTCGTCACTTATGCTCAAAGTGATGAGTACCCATTTCATGAGCCCCTCAATGCATTCTTGAGAGGTGTCGGGAATTTCGAAGACCCCTCGGGGACACAGCATCGTTTCTCGATTCGTCAGATCCCAAACGCTAATGAATTCGATGGACTGACCGGATTTTACGGAATGGTGTCCGAAAACACTCACACATTATATGAGTGTTAACCAACACCCGGGGTTTTTGCACAAACGGGCCTCGAAGACCTGCGTTTCACCATAAACGGGGACCGAGACCCAATCTGGAACTTACCAGCGCCCCTCAAACCGAATCATGCCGTAGTGGACCATCAGGTGGCAGAGCCATCCGATGAAGTCCAAAACGAAGGAGA
The DNA here is from genome assembly GCA_900474275.1 of Synergus japonicus. Lineage (NCBI taxonomy): Eukaryota > Metazoa > Arthropoda > Insecta > Hymenoptera > Cynipidae > Synergus > Synergus japonicus. Next base: position 17,029 of record UCOH01011450.1, on the reverse strand, counting down.
TGACGTTGTTGATGCAGCACGTCCAGCACCTGCACCAGTCGCTACTGGTGTAAGACGCGTGTCCAGACAAACTGCTAACTTATCAGGGTGGGCAAGAGCCACAAAGATAACCAATGAACAGCGACAGACGTTGAAATCTGCATGCCTAAAAGACGAAGACTTTCCGGCCGACCATCCAAGGTTTGCTCTAAATATTGCGCTCTTCGAATATGTCGCCGGTCAGATAAGACGCACAGGGACTATTTATAAAGTGTCTCCCCCTATGAGCGAGAATCCAAATGGATCGCAAGCACAATGTGCTTATGCTCAACGTGACATTAACGATCTAGTGTACAACCGCTACCAGAGGTATGCGGAAGGGAGCATCCGTGGGTGCTCAGCTTATCAGCTGGACCATCGCATCTCTATTGCCGCGAGAATTATGACGTTCAGGCTGATTAAGGACTCAAAGCCTGACCTCCCGCCATGGAGTTGCTTCGATTTCAATGGATATAGGAATGTACTTGATACTTGGGAAGCCAAGTATCCAAGTATTGTATTATTTATTTATCGTTTGCATAGAACTTCACTCACTTCTTCGCTCCTGGCGTAGACAGCCCTTTTTAAAAGCAGCGTGACTAAGCCCAGCAATCATAGCTTTATTTAAAAAAAAAACATGCCTTTTTCCTGAAAAAATCAAAACTATTTTGATTTTTAAAAAATCGGTCAAATTGTAAATTTTTTTAAAAATTGTTATAAACATTCAATAGACCAGGGAAAAAGCTGTCAAAAACATGTGGGATAAAATTTTGTATATTCCATAGGAAAGGAGCTTAATACCTTCGAAATAGCACGAAACCAAACAAAATCGAAAAAATTCGAAAAATTCCCCCTCCACTATGTCGGTACATTTTTTTCCAATCGAAAAAATCTTTTTCCTCTAAAGTTGTACCTAGTAGTACTATACTTTACCCAAGTTTGAGTTCGATCAGACAAAGTCAAATTCTGAGCGTGGTACACTTGAGGAATAATACCCCATATAAGTTCTCAAATATTCAAAATTTCAAGCTGATGTAAAAAAAATCAACTTTTTTTGTGTTGATATAATATTAACCAAATTAACCAATATTAACCAATATTATAATGTTGACCAAATATTAATACATTTAATTAATTAACGCTTCCTCTATGAGGAAGAAAATCATATTTGCTTCCAGAGGTCGCAAAGTGCTCATTGACTTTGTACCAACAAAAGTGGATACAACTTCACAGGCAGTTTTTAGTAGGTATATTTTAAAAAATCTTATGGGTCCGGGAATTGAATAAAGTGGAGTTTTCACCTTTTCTCTAAACGTTTGTTTCATTTTATTCAATTTTATCTTCCTTTGAAACACAAATCGTTTATTTTTTTTATAGTAATACTGTGACTATTATACTAGTGATTTATATTCAAATAGTACTTAATGCTGGCAGATGAATTCATTTTATAGAATTGAAAACTCTTGATTCCATGATTTTACATCGACGAGTACAATCGCGCGCTTGAGCGCGCGTTTTTCGTATTGGAAGTATTTTACGTCATTAAGCTTAGTACTCACTTCATGCGTAACCAGTGATTACGCTGACGTCAGAAATTAAGGTAACGCTATGAAGTCAGCTGAAATGCATGTTCTTTTTATAACCGAAAATTTTTCGTGATTCGCTTAGTTTTCCCCATTTGCTCTTTAAGTTTTAGAAAGTTAAAGAAAATGAAAATTACTTTTCGTGTTAAATATTTAGTACTTAGATTTAATTCTTTATACGCGGAAAGTAAAAAGCTTTTTTTAGCAACATAAATTATAATACTTTACGATAAGTTCGGTATGAATTTCAGTCTTTTGCGAAGCGTTTCCCAAACGCACTAATTTTTCTTTTACTTTAGGAAAATAATAGTAGACTAATGTATATTTTCATGTTGTTTACCACTTCTCAATGTTTTAGCCAAAAATATGTATTAAAAGTTAATTAAATGCATATTTTGTAAATTAAAATATTCTTTGGTACTCACTTGAATATGCATTTACACTCATCTCACGATCGATGGCACCGATCGGGTCTTGTGTGCCGTCGATCGGTCGAGATCGACTGTCTTCTTAAAGGTATTCTGTCATTGGCTATTCCTTTTACGCTTTACATTTTTTCGTCTACACGGGATTCTACTCCAATAACCTCACATGTCAGCAGTGTCAGTTAGGAATTTTGAGTCGTTATGCGGATACTTAAAATAATCTTATTTTTTAAAACTTTAAATTCAGTGGTTAAAAAAATAATAATTATGGATGATGATAAAAAGATTTTTGGGGAAGAATTTGGAGATTGTGGTGAAGCAATGTTAACGGAATAAGTAAGTAATGTTACTTTGTCCAAATTTTTAGGTTAGATTTCTTGGAATATAGTGATTTCTTTGAAGTTTCAGGACTAATTCATTATTTCATTTTCATTATTATTTCATTGATACATATAATTTTCATTGAATTTTAAATAATTTTCAAACTCTTTTTTACAGACTTCACCAATAGATTTGTCAACTAATTCATCGGGCTCCAATGCAGATCACTTGCGAAGGTTTACAGTAATCTTAACCCGACAAATGATACATGCTGGTAAAGTATATACGGTGGAAGTTAAGTACACACCCGAAAATGCAAGTTGTCCTGTATATTTTACATACACATACAAGGAAGCATATTGTCCTATATTCGTGGAACCACAGATCTCATCGACACTTGATGAAGATTTACGGTTGTCTTCATCAAGTAATGGAGGAGAAGAAGATGAAAATAAAAAAGAAGAAGATAAAGAAGAAAAAGGAAAAGATGAAATCTCAGACAGAGATATCTCCGAATTTTCCAGTAAAAGAGCGTGTTGTTAAGTCAACAAAAGTTTCTCATAGTGATTCTAATAAACGAAAGTTACAAATATTAGAACCACCTGCGAGAAATCCAACTCTCCGAAAATTAACAAGATCCAGAATCATCACATCAAATAAGAGAGTTGAAGAAAAGAAAGTTGAGAAAGAAGAAGTCAAGAATGAGAGTCTTAATGAAAAGAAAGAGGAGGACATCACATGGCAAGATAAGAAGAAAAGAAGAGTGTCTAAGAAAGTCATAGATCTTTCGGAAAAGAAGGTGCAGAATAAAATCCAGAAAAGAGTAATTAAAAAATTGAAAGAAAGAAAGTAAGAAAAGTAATCCGAGGTTGATCACGAAAAATCATAAAGAAAAAATTTTATTTTATTTGACATGATTCTTAATTAAAAAATTGAAAGAAAGAAAATAAACAAAAGTAATCAGAGGTTGATCAAGAAAAATCATAAGGAAAAAAATTTTTTTTTTTTATTTTGCATGTTGTGTTTATTTTACATGATTCTTTCTGTCTTATGTTTTATTTATAACTAGCGCAACCAAAGCAGGTCGATAATATATCAAAGATGTATTTTAGTAATATTTATATGTTATTTTTTTAGTTTACGTATATGTGAGTAGCAGTATTGAGTATTTTATATGCGTTTATCAGTAGACAGATTAGAGTTAATCTACTTATACTAAAAAATAAAAAAACAACAAGTTTTTGTACCTGTCCTTCAACAAACTTATTTATTATTCTTATACATTTGTGAACTCTACATTATTATAAGCTCCTCCTAGGTACTTCATTCGCAGCTTCTTCGAGACGGCGGCTTCTTGCATCTTCTCCAATATCATAGGATCCGCATCGAAAACCTTCAAGAGTCTTCCTGGTAGAAATATGATGAAACTCTTCTCCAGTTCTGCTACAATTCTAGCACTATATTTTGTCTGGACTCTGCAGATGTTCGTCACCTCATATGATTGATTAAGAGTCAACTCAGACATCGGCTTCGTGGGTAGGAATCTCTCCAGACGACCAATCGAATTGAGTTGTGTTAGATCCATTTTGCTGATCTTGATGGTGATTATTTACGGATGATTCTATTGAAGCTTTCAAGTTGCTCTTCTGCTGCTGTCAAAGCTGGAGTGATTTTCAAGCCTGATGCATCGCCTTATATTCCCAGATTCCCCACTCTTCTCTACCCCCCCAACTATTTATCCCCCCCTCACCTTAAATTTTGCGCATGTGCAAAGAATAAACGTGGCGCTTACTAAAAAGAGACTTGGAGCTAACTTAAAAAATAAGTTTGAACTTGGTTTTAATTTATATTCAAACTAATTTAATATTATTACTTAAAAAATAATTAATTTTAATTAATACTTCAAAATAATTAATTTAGTAGGAGAGGTATGTTAGATATAAAATTCTCAGATTTATTCAGTAAAAATAACATTTATTCATAAAATCTTAAACTATTTTTTTACAAAGAACAGTCAAAATAATTATAAAAATCTTTTAAAGTATAGTTAGTATGTACTTCAGCTACATTATTTGGAGCATAGTTAGGTGTCGGCTTATGCGTAGGATTTAGAAGCCAAGTTTTGAGGACCATCACATTCCGTACTGCACAATTGTTCATATCAAAAGTGTGATGACTACATGAATTTGCAGATCCCTTATTCATTTACTTTAACGAAAGGCATTCAAAGTCATCCAAATCTTGGATATTGATGACAAACTTTTCAAGCCATTTCTTCTTTTGTAGACCTTTAACATAGATTGTGCGAGCCCCGAATAATACTTCTTTAAGTATAGTTCTGACTTCTTCGTAGGGTATATATCCAGCATTCCAGTCAATTTCGTGGTAATTTCCCATAAGCCATAGATTTTCACTCTTGTATCTTCCTGGTAGTGAATTCCAACTGCACGATGATTCAAAGAGGAAGACTAGTGGTTGAGCATCTACCTGGAGAGGTAGTATGGCTAACTCCTTGAAGTCAAAGTCGTTGTAGGGTCGCTTGAAACCTTGGATGTCTACGATGAACTCCATATCGCCTGAAAATGATTTTTTTGGCTTGATTCGGCCTTTTTATATCCTCGAAACCATTCAATATTACCCCTACCACTCAATATTACCCCCACCATCTCATATTAGTTTCTTTACAGCACCACTGATTGGTTTGTATTGAACTATTCGATCATGAATAATTAGAAAAAAGGCTGCTGTAGAGGCAGGGAAATTATTACCAGATTCAAATTCTAGTCTTACATCGACTGAAGTCTGCTTTAAAAACTCATTTTATTTTGAGCAATCAATTACAATGAGTGGAGCATGATCTTTGAATGTATTCTTCTTTAATAGAGGTTTAGACTCTTTCCCATAATAGGACTTATGGAAATTTGCATACATTTCATACAATAATGCAAATTGATTCTGATCAAAGTTTAAATTTAAATTACTATACGGTAATATTGAGAATTTAAGAAGAGTTTAACGTTTGTAAGGTTACAGTGCTCAAAGAAATTGGCATATCTCTTGCGCTGATCTTCTCGACCTGTTTGGAATCGTAGTATAACATATCGTGGTTTTTCTAATTGAGTTGAAGTTTTCACTTGCCACACATGTTTTTGAGTAGCAGGAATTAATGGATATTCATACATATCCGATGATCGAAAACTCATTGAAATAAGGGGATCTTTTTCAATAAATTTCAACAATTGTATCTTGTGTCGATCTGATGGTAGTAAATAGGGAACCATCCACTCAACTTTATGAAGCAGAATTTTGAATTCTTCAGTTTCTTCTTGTGCTCGTTGAATAATAGCATTAATATCTGTACGCGATCTTGTTAAGATAAGTTTATGTTTAGCATTCATAATGACCTTTCGATAATCTTCTGCGAACCCTAAAATCATGTTGAGTGGTATATTTACATCAAAGTAACCAGCTTCATTTGTTATTCTAGCATTTACATTTACATCTATTCCAAGCCAACCTGCATTTTCAACAGAATTTTCTTGATTAGGAGTTAGAGAAATGCATCCTTTCATTGTACTAGTATGTCCAACACTTTTACATCGGTCAATCTCAATACCATTCAATTCATAATGAATTTCATCAAATAGAAAGCAGACTGCATTACTAATCAAATGCGCAGCTATCACAGCTGTAATTCCATCATCTTTAACTAGTCTTCCATATATGTGCAATGAGCTTTTACTTGGAAGAATGCATAAATCTTGATGTTGAACAGCAATTCGAATTTCATCACTGTTATGAAATGATGATGAAGCGTAAGGTTGATGAGCATGCATCTCATAGTGAGCTAGAGATTCATCATAGTTCACTGGAGCTTGAATGTTCAGTACTTCTTCCATATTTATAATAGCGGCAAGTAAAAAAATATAAATTAATGTTCGATATTTCCTCTTCTTTTTTTTCTTCTTTTGCTTTCTTGTACACGTCTCAGACCTATTTTTTTCAGGACGAACGCGTTCTGAGATGTTAGTCTCTGGCGAACTGTTTGAAGACTGAATGGTTTCGGACATGGTGGTTTACTTATATAACTTCCACAAACTTTACGATTATAAACAATACCCATCACGTGGACTTTACGTGTAATCGGAATTAAGGATTCGAGCAACTAATCAGGATTTAATCAACGAAGCTCAAAACACTCAAATCAAAGAGGATATTGAAGGGGTGGATGAACCTCAAACTTCAGGATTCGAAAAATTGGAATGTCACACATCTCAGACGAACCCTGATAAATTTCGACAAAATGGATTATACCAGCGACCTGAATATTTGACCGGTTATAATTGGGCCAATAGACCTTTTGTTCCAGGATTCGCTGATACGCCAGTTTTCGAAGGCGGAGTGACGAACCCTCCTATTTCGAATAGTTCACCAATGTATCGTGCAACACCTTTTAATCATACTGGTTATTTTACCAACCAGTCTTTTCAACAATTCGCCAACAGTATGCCTTATGGTGTAAATAATCCAGTTGGTGGTGAGGCGAGTAATTCAAATCAGGAATTGGTTCAGTGGAGACCAACCAAGAGGACATCCTCATTTCCTAAACGGAATAAAACTCTGGATTCAATAGTAAAGAATTGGGGAATTAAATATCCAGGCGATAAACAAATAAGCGTGGAGAGTTTTCTTTCTAAACTTCAGGATGGAAAGGAAGTCTGTTATATTTCAGATGAAGAAATGTTAACAGCAATGCCGTTCCTTTTAGATGATTTGCCTAACGAATGGTTCAGTATGAACAGATGGGCTTGGCCTACTTAGGAGAGCTTTAAAGCAGCTTTTCGTGCCCAATTTGGTAATTGAAATTACCAATGGCAATTAGATGAGCTGGTCGCATCTAGGCGACAAGGTAAAGATGAATTAGCATCCAATTATCTCATTTGCATGCAAGGTCTGTTTAGGAGATTTACAAGACCTGTAACCATTCAGGAGCAAATGAATCGTACATACACGAATCTCCGTTAAGACATCAAACGCTTAGTTAGGCGACGAGTTCTTCGACTACAATGGATTAGCGTTTCTAGCAGCTGATGCTGAAAGGACATTGAGCACCATGGAGGAGAACTTGGATTCTTCAAGAAAGGAAGATTTACTCTTCCCTGAATTCGCTTATAATCCAAAAGCGAAGAGTTTAAATAAGAACTCAAAGAAAGAGCAGAGCTGAGACTCTGATATTGATAAGTTGACCAAAGTATTATTGAGCCTTATAAATATTAAAGATAATAGGTGTAATACCTATGAAAATAAAACAAAGATTGGTAGGGATACTAATAATGAAACATCCACTACTAATAGAAGGACTTTCGGCGATAGTAGGAATAACAGATCTTCATCATCTGTTACATTCAAGAGGAGTAATCCTGAGAAAGGTGTAAAGCCTAAAATAAAACCGAAGTCTGAACCACCTTGCTTTAATTGTAAAGCAAAAGACCATGAATGAGGAAATGCCCTAAGAAATGGCATAAATTCTGCCACAACTGCGGTAAAGACGATCAAGTCAAGAGCAGTTGTAACTCAAAATATTGTCAGGTAAACAATTAAGGGAGAGTAAGCTTCGGGTTGATGCTCCACCATTTTTCTATATGCAAACCCGAAGATCTAAATTAAAACCTAAGATGACACAAATCCCGACCAAGACCATCAAACTAAATGAGATGAAGATTGAAAGTAACTCAGTCGAATTAAATATTAAGGAAAATATAGTTTCATTTAGATGAGCAGACTGAGAATAATCCAGTCGTAGTAAATGATCTCGATAGTAGATCTATTAGATCCATTCAATCGTCTGAGAATAACTCAAACGAAGTAAGTGAGGAAATACTTAATCTTCCAGATAATTTAAATAACCAGAATGGATACACCATCTTTAATCAAGTAGGGGAATCTGATTTAGATAATTAGAATATCATGAAAATTGACGAGTATAGTCAATGCGACGATGAGGAGTTCATAATCGAACTTAAGGATATTATGCAAATAGACCATACATCCAGGTCGAAATACTAGGCGAGTGCGTAAACGCTCTGTTAGATACAGGGTCATCGAAAACGTTAATGAGGGCTAATGGACTTAAAATAATAATCGTTGGTGATTTCCCGCTTTACTCTTCGAGAAGAGGATTAGTTAAAATGGCGAACTGTAACTTAGCGTCCGTCATGGGTATAGCACTAATTCCAGTAACTCTTGGAGGAATAACTCATAATTGTACAGTAAGAATAGCTCCGGGTTTAACTGACGTATTTGTCCTAGGAATGGATTCTGCAAAACGATTCGGACTTGTAATCCACACTCGAGATGAAAAGGTTTGGATGGCTGACGAGTCATATACAAAATATTGTTTCGGGATGTCGGACAAAGACGGGTACGAGGTATGAAATGGAATCGCCTTACTATCAGAGGCGGAGAAAGAAGAATTAAGTAATTTCTTGAAAAGAGTTCTTCCACCTCCTCCTGAGAAATTACCTGCGGTTAAATTAGTCGAGCACGTGATCGACACCCAAGGTCATTCTCCAATAAAACAAAAAAATTATTGAATGTCGCCTAAGGTTCATGAAGCCCTCCTAGTTGAAATTCAAAAACTCTTGGATAATGAGTTAATTGAGCCTTCAGCAAGCGAGTGATGCAATCCAGTCGTAATGGCTCGTAAATCAGATGGAACTTATCGGTCATGTATAGAATTCCGAAAAGTAAATGAAGTATCTAAAAAGGATGTTTATCCATTACCTCATATGACGGAGATATTGGATAAATTGAATTCAGCTAAATACATCTCGACTTTGGATTTAAATAAGGCGTATCACCAGATTCCTCTATCAGAGGAGAGTAAAGAAAAGACTGCCTTTATAATTCCAGGTAAAGGGTTGTACCAGTGTAAAAGGATGCCTTTCGGACTAACGGGAGCACCTGCGACTTTTCAACGCTTTATATGGACAAAGTGATCACTCATGAAATGAAGCCGCATGTGTTTGCCTATTTGGACGACATCATCATCGTGTCCAAGACATTTGAGGAGCATCTTTACTGGTTAGAAAAATCTATAAAAAGATTACGTGAAGCTGGTCTTACTTTAAATCCAAATAAATGTGATTTTTGTAAGCTTCGAGTCCAGTACTTAGGATTCGTCGTAAATCAACAGGATCTGGACGTAGATGAGGGTAAAATAAAACCTATCCTGGAATATCCTAGACCTGTTCGAATTAAACAATTAAGGAGATTTATTGAAATGACGTCCTGGTATAGGAGATTTCTAAAGGATTACGCAAGAATCTGTGAGCCTTTAACACGCCTGACTAGGAAGAACCCATCATTTAAATGGGATAAGGAACAGGATGAGGCATTCCAGAAACTTAAGAGAGCCTTAGTCTCTCCTCCTACTTTGGCGTATCCAGATTTTAACGTACCTTTTACACTTCAAACGGATGCCAGTAACTCAGGACTTGGGGTAGTAGTAACCCAAGTATAAGACGGTCAGGAACGCGTGATCGTTTATGCCAGCCGAATTCTCACTAAGTTTGAACGTAATTACTCAACAACTGAGAAGGAATGCCTAGCTGTGGTATGGGCGATATCAAAATCTAGATATTACTTGGAAGGCTACCACTTTACTGTGATCACTGATCACAGTAGTTTAAGATGACTTCGAAATTTAAGAAATCCTACTGGGAGATTAGCTCGTTGGTCACTTGATCTTCTTGAATATGACTTTGAAGTAGTTCATCGGAAGGGAGCACTACATCACGTCCCAGATGCACTCTCAAGAATCTATGAAGACGAAGAAGAGGAATGTCAACTGGCTATAATAGACCCAGTATATAATGAGTGGTACGTAAGACGACGACAAGCAGTTATGGATTTTCCTAACAAATTCCAAGGATGGAAAGTAATTAATGTAGAACTATACCGCTATTGTAGTAATGCACTCATTGAAGATTTCATGGAAGATTTGTAAGCGTGGAAGTTGGTCGTGCCTAAAGATCAAGTAAATCGAATTATAAGCGAGGTACACGAAAATCCTGAATCTGGCCACTTTGGCGTAGAGAAGACGCATTTTAAGGCGAAACTACGCTATTATTGGCCGAGTATGTTTAAAGACATTAGCGATTTTATAAGGAAATGCAAAACATGCCAACTAACTAAGTCGGATCAGTCAGGACCTAAGGGACTAATGGGACATAGACTAGTTCAAGAGCCATGGTCAGTAGTAGCTACTGACGTGGTGGGTCCTTATCCAAGGAGTAAGAAAGGAAATGAATACATTGTAGTATTCCAAGACCTTTTCAATAAATGGATTGAGGTATCACCTTTAAAGACGGCTAATGCCTTGTCTATCAGAACAGCATTCGAGAAACAAGTACTTAACAGATGCGGTGCATCAAGAGTACTACACTCGGATCGCGGAACTGAATTTGCTAACAATTGATTAGACAACATGGCAAAAGAATTTAAAATCCATCGTTCTTATAGTCCAGTTTATCATGCCCAGGTTAATCCAGTCGAAAGGACCAATCGAGTTTTAAAGTCAATGATAGTGGCGTTTATAGAGGACGACCACAAAGATTGGGATATTCACCTTGACGAATTTGCATTCGCTTATAATACTTCGGTCCATAGCACAACACGTTCCACACCGGCATTTTTAAATATGGGTCGTGAACCGAGACCTATAAATTCAATCAGACAACTCGCTGATAATGGTAGGGAGTTGGAACCACCTAATTTAGAGGGGTGGGAATGTCGTATGTCGCGATTATCATACTTAAGAGATCTGATAACTAAATACCAAGATCAAGCATTTTTGCGTCAATCAAAATATTATAATAAAAATAAACGCGACATAACGTTTAAAGTAGGCGATCTAGTAAAGAAACCTTCACAAATCTACTCTAGGAAGGATTAACATGTCTCAAGCAAATTCGTTAAACCATTTGAAGGTCCATTCGTAGTGACCAAAGTCTGTTCTCCTACAGTGTATGAACTAGCTTCTCAAGAAGGAGGTCTTAAAGGTCGTTTCCACATATCTAAACTATTCCGATATATTGACCCGGATGTACCTGAGGACGAACCTTTGACTCCTGAACAGTCAGCAGTCTTAGATAAGGAACTACTAGAAATTCATTATTCTGATGATGAGGAAACATCTGAAATGGAACAGCCTGAAGTAGATCAGCCTGAACCAGAGGAGCCAAGGCGTAGAAAGCCTGAAAAGAGACAACACATGGAATCCAACCAGGAGAATGAACCAATTAGCAACCGATTAAGACGTCATTAAACAACTCAACAATTAAAACCTTTTTTTTAAATTAGTCAACCAGTAGCTAGATATTGACAATTAGTTGACATAAGTGAAGGGAAACTAAATAATTAAAATAATTTCAGATGGCAGACGAGTATAACACTCCCCGTAAAATGTTGGGATAGCGGCTGAACGACAGGAAATACATCAGAGACTCTCCTTCCGGTTGGGTGGTCACTTCGGTGCTACCGGATGGCGTGATCTTAAAAGATCCAAGAACTAGGAACCAGAAGTCTCTATCTATTGTGCGCTCCAGAACCTGAGAAGGCGGTCAGTACCTTTGACTGGGCGATTGTGCCACCAGAGGAAGACAAGCCAAAACCTGTGCCATCTACCGTGGCGGACTTGCCTCAACAAAAGGCGGAATCGTCCCAGATCCAGGCGGAAGCGTCTCAGGCCGAGTTATCCACTTAAAGGATTGGCGTATGGAGGACGGCCACTTTATCATGCAGTCTCCAACCGGTTGGACTGTTATACGAACTTTTGTTTCTAACAGCAGAATCTTTGATCCCCACACTGAGGACCCGGTTAAAATCAGCGAGTCACTTCGTACAACATTGGAAGGCACTGAAAATATCACCACCCTCAAATATTTAGAGAAGATGGCTTCAGAGATGATGGCTTCAGCGCTGACGAACTCATTCGGGAGAAAAACAAAACGTCAACGGTCTCTGCCAAAATCGAACCAGTCACTAGAAATCAAAAGGCGTTACATAGGATCGCGACTGATCCTACGTCTAGAAGAGCTCCAATCTCATCCTATTGTGGAAGGACATCAATGAATAAGCCCTGTGCAAAATGTGGTGAAACAACCCATAAATATAATTATTGCCCACTCTGGGCGAAGAAGTAATTCTTCTTCCGGAATTGTTTTCTCTTTAACTGAGTTGTTAGCCCTATGGGGGGGGGTTTAATTCCCCATAACAATAAATTAGTCAACTCAAATTCTACCAGTTCATTTTGAGTTGAATATTTAGATCGTGATTAGCTATAACTAATGATTCAAAATAGATTTATTAAGTTTGCAGATGATTCCAAGGATTTTTCAGCTCAGACTGATATCTCCTGTTTAGTAGATACCCCTTTCGGATTCTTTGTTTTATTGTGGCGTGGGAGTCTGCTATATAAAATCCAACTTGAATTAATCATTCATTTTATCAGTATCTAGCTTCTTAATCCGAAAATACTGACGGGTTTTGGTTTCGTAATTTGATGTACCTTTGATTCAGTAATGGTCGATCTCGATTGAGTAATTAATATATTAAATTGAACATAGCATTCTAATGCTATCATTATTCAACACGTATTATATGTGAAATAAGTAAAATGGTCATGACAATGATTCTCATTAGATCTAAGTTGTGAAATCGTTAATGATTTTCTTTTGGTTGATTTATGTATGTCAATTTGATTAATGAACTGGTCTGGAGTTCGGAAGCAGTTTTCATGAGGAGTAAGTGATGGACGTGCTCGGCTTGGTTAAGCCTTCGTTTTTGGGGAGGGCAATTGTAACATGATATCCTATTATGTACAAGAAACTAACTTAAAGTTACTAGATTCACTAAATTAGATAAAGTCGAGTACGAAATCATATTTGCTCACTTGATTGGGTGGTATTTCCATACCATATTGACCAATCAAGTATCTCTTGTAAGCTTACTCCGAAACTCAACTGGACTGAGACATCATTGATTATTGGAATATAATACTAATTCCAATATTCGATTTATTATTTGTTCTAAGGTGCACTAGGGCCGGATAGCCCTATTCTTTAATTGAAGGAAGAGTTATGCATTTTTGGTCGTTTGTTCAATCTCCAAGTCAGTCACTTAGAAGGAAGCCATACTCTGTGGTCATGCGATGGGAATGAAGTGAACTAAGTGTTGGACATTACTGCGGACGATAGCCAATCGGCGTAGCGCACTTCGTTCGCTGAGCGACAGACTCTCAACAGCTAATCGGCTAAGACTTTAATAAGCGTCGCTCTTACGTCATCTCCGTCCACTTACCGACAAGACGGAAGGCGAAATTCTAATCGCCATTCCGTTCTCGACTGTCATTCTCATTGGTAAATCATGAATCCCCTTACCTCGACTCCTCTGCTTGTTGAGTTAGGTTGGATAATAGTACTTATTAGATTCGTTTGAAAATTAAGTTATCCTCTTTTGGTTATTTTTGAGAATATAAAATAACCTGGCGTCCATAAAATTTAAATTGAGTAAAAATAAGCGCCTAAGCGAAGTAATAGGTTCAGGTAACTAGTAACCTTTTGGTAACTTAAATTGGGTTGAAATTCAGTGAAAAATAAGCCAAGGATTATAATATGTACAATATGTACAAGAACGTTCAAACAAAGAACAGTTATATTATATTATTATACTATTATTATTATTATGACCTATTATTAATAAAGATTTAATTAAAATATAAAAATAATTTTTGTTTAACTAGGGCATTTCTTGGAAAAATTGACAAGGCCCTGGCCAGTTTTCCTTTAGTAGGGCAATAGTCTGTCAAATCGTTACAAGTCTTGCGTGGGCCTTGCCAGTTTACCCGGCCAGGGTAAATTATGGGGAACAGGCTCGTGAGGCCATAGATAATGCTTAATTTCATTGTTGATTTTAATTAATATTTTGAAAGATAATTTTTTCCATTATAAATTCCGATGGCCTTAGAAAGGTCCCCCATAAAACTTGGAAAATCGGCAATGATGATTTGTGTTCTAATACATATAAAGTTATTTTGCTCTGAAATATGAGTATTCACACTATGCTGAGCTGATTAATTATTTGTACCATACTGTTTTTCTTATCTCAGAGAAAATCTGTATGCATATAATATTTTAATATATTATTTGAAGGGCAGGTAAGTTACATATCTTTGTACTAAATTTAATTTCTCTCTCTCAAAATCGAATACGATTTTTTCAGAAATAATTACTAGAAATTTCAATTATTTTTAACAATATTCACAACTCAAGTAGAATTGAATTGAGAGTTTTAAAAAAGTTCATTTTTCAATATTATTTATCTTTAAATAATTTAAATAAACAAGTTTTGCGAATAATAAAAAACATGCGAGAAGATTCAGGTAAGTACTGAAGGATACTTCTTATTTACAGAAATGGCATTGATTAATTTTTCTTTTTATCACGATTTATTAATTTCGGTCTAATAGACATTTTTATAATTTAAAATTCCATTATTTATAGTAAACAATAAAAATGAAATTTTTTAGTATTTTGAACTGTCAATAGCGACGAATCAGATGCCGAGCGCGAAGCATGCGCAGTTGACCAAGAGGCACGAATTGGGAACACTGATTTAAATTCGGAAAAAACGTATGAACCTATTTTTAGTTGTAAAGATAAATGTTCTTTGAACTATTTAAACAAGAAAATATAGATTTTTTCAACATTAACTTAAAAAATATATACTTAAGATTAACTCATAAGGAGCAGTAGTCGAACGCGTTTTTGCCCCTGGGAGCAGTTGTCAAACAGGCAAGGACCCAGTAGGCGGACAGTGCAATCCGAATTAGAAAGAGATTAGGAATGATAAGATATTTACTTATCATATTTTAAAGTTAGAATTTGAAGCAACAATTTCTAAAAAAATCAATGAAAACCTATGTGTAAATTTCATTATACATATTTTAAAAATGGTATTAGATAAATGTAATGTTCAGTTGTGAGCATGTACTTTGAGAAAAAATATCATAATTATATGTTGTCAATACCTTACTTTTTAAAAATCTATTGAAAATTACCGCGACGAACATGGGAGAGAAAGATACCAATGATTGTCGTGATAATATTTAACTTTTATTGTAAAATTGCTAGTGTTCGGTCTAAGGTTACTTAACATAAAATGTGACGGTACAACCAAACACCCCCCAAAATATATAAAAAATATATGAAATATATAAAGAACAATAAAAACATTTACTCACCTTTTTTTTCGTAACCATATTACAATTGCACTTCCATTTAAACCATTTTAAATTTAAAAAAAGACGTGATTGATGATGAAAATCGAAATACAATAACCTGTTTTTCATAGCTATAGAGTATAGACACAAGGAATGAGGCAAATACAAGTGATTCCTGGAATTGCCACGAACTTTTATTTTTTTCTAAACGATGGTACCACTTTTTATTTTTTTTTTACATTTTAAATAATAACTCCAAATATTAAAGTATTTTATAAAATTTTTTGTGAAAACTATAAAAATGTATATCATTTTTTAAAATTAAATAACTCTGACAGTGTTCGACTATCGGGTACTGTTCAAGTATCGGGTCCACAACCTTAAGAAGTCGAGCACTGTTTTCCGTAAGATTTCGGTAAATCAGAATTTAAAATTGTGTTTTGAAGGTTAGCAATGTTTGAAAACTTCATAAACATTACAAACAGACATATATTATTACAATACATATTAAAATTTATTATATACGTGTCACAATTATGTATAATACGAAAAATGTAAATTCTCCATAAAAATATGTGCAGTTTATTCTCGATTTAAAAAAAATTAATTCTATTAGTCTACAGGAATATTTATAATCATTAGTTAATTAATTTTGAATTATATAAACAAATACCATGTGTTTAAATAATTTTTTTATAAAACTAACTTTTTTAAACAAAAATGATCATTATTGGTCTAGTGCAATATTTATTAACATTATGCTTAATTTGTTTTTAATTATTTAAAGAAATTGAATTTGATTAATAAAATTTTATTTTCGAATATTCTTTCTTTTATATAAAAAATGATTGCTATTTATTTTGTGGAATATTTGTTAACATTAGTGTTACGTCCTACCTAATATTTATTTACTAACCAACCTACCTGGCAACAGACTCGATTTCTATATAACTAATTCCCTCGTTTTAGTCCACAACTTAATGGGAATCTGGGAACGAGGACAAGCCAAATGAAAGAAAGGTTTTAAATAGAATGTACACAATTTATTAATTTGAATTACTATTCAATTTTAACACATATATTTCCGAAGATGACCCTTACGAAAAGCTAAAATGAGCCTGAGTTGAGTGCTGAATGAGTGGGCTTACCGGTGATGTTTCGTTAGATGCGTACTGGTAATCCTTTTATGATCCTGCTCGTGTCACTGGATTTCCTTCCTTTTGTAAGTTCAGTAGTTTCAATAGTTTCTCCTTAGTGGGATTTAGATATTTTATAGGTTCACTTCTGCACTTCTGAGTTTTAGCATTTACCCTCCACTTGTTTAAACACTGGGTCGAACTGTTGCCTTCACGATTCGACACTTCACACACATTCACCGTAGTAGATCTGCACCCTTCGCT
>UCOH01011449.1:0-18183 GCA_900474275.1 Synergus japonicus | reverse complement strand
CGCTAAGGATTAGTGTAAATGTGGATGCTATACTTATGACGCTTGGCCTTCATCCGTATCGCAATAAAACCTTACTTGGGCGTAGGCAACCCGGATTAAGTAGTAAATAAACCCGGAAATACAAGTACCTCAATCAATGAGTGTCCATATGGTAAAACAGCGTCACATCGTTTCTTAGATTTTATAGTAAATATAATACTTATTCTAAAGTCTCCTAAGATCTACAATTCTGCCATGTAATTTATTTTATATAATTAAAATTCGAATATTCGGTCACGTGACCTTGAGCATTCTATTTATTAGGCTTGTGAATGAGCCTTTATTTTCTTGATCTTGCGCAATCGAGAATATGAAGATGAGCACACCTGTGTACTCATCACAATAGAGAGAGGGGTCCGTTCGGATTCGTGTGCTCGGGGTCCGACAGCAGGGCTGTGAAGCTAACCTTAGGTCCGGAAGTCTGGTGAGCGATGAGAGTAAGAGAGAGAGAGCAATAGAGGTGGAAGTAAGTTGGAAGCGTGAGAGAAAGATGGCGCGGATGTAGTGACGGAAAGTTTCGGTGGACGCAAGGAAAGATTCTCTGATGCTCGGGTGACGCGCAGGGACGCGGTAAGATAAGAGAGTTGCGCTCGTACTTTTTGGTTGGCGGGCGATAGTCGGAGCAATGTTCGGTTTTTTCTTCCTTTGCCGTCTGAGTTGACGCGATTGTGTTCTTTAGCTAAATAAAAAATCTTAAAAACTATTGAAGCTTTTTCCTCAACCTCACACCTTTTACAATAAGTAATCTTTTTAATATCTCGAATAATGTAATTCTTAGTAATTGTAATTAATTAGTATTAGAAAAAATAAAAGAGGACTATTTTAGAGATACGAAGACGATTATGGGACCAAATAATAATAAGCGACCATAATTGTATTAATAGCTCTCTTGAGGTTTGTTAGATACAAATAATAATACTTGATGCAAAAATGATACTGTAAACTATTTGTTAAGTATGCGTGTAATACTTTTTAATGATTCCCTTTTAATGATTAAATGATAAAATCATAAAAATGAGGACTTCAGGGTCATTTTATTATTTATAATACATAATTAAGAAGTGCTCAGGCTTACCACCATCTGATATATGGCATCGACAATGTTGTACATCTCATCTCTGGTAATGAAGCCATCATTATCGACATCGTACAATCTAAAGGCCCCTGTAAAAATTAAATATATTAGAATATAACAATACGTGGCAGACAATTTGTAAAATTCTCGCATTCATATTTTTCAAATTGTATCGTAGGTACTTGAATTACTGAAAAATCTAGTGGATATCAGTGGGTTTTCACTGAATTTTAAGAAATTTTAAGGAATTACTAGAGATTTTACTGGATTTAGAATTTATTTCTAAAGGATTTAAAAATAATTCAAAAGATTTCAAGAGATTGAACAAAAGTTGCAAGTGCAAAATATAAAAAAAAATTCCCGGATTTTCCCGAATTTTTTTCAATTCCCGGACAATTCCTGGATTTCCTTAATTTTCCGCTCAGTAGATACCCCGATATTTATATAATAATAGATAATTTGCCAAATTTCACAATTAGTCTCTAACATATTTTTATTAATTATTATATGTATTGATATATTTATACTAAATAACCATATATAGTTATTTAGTATAAAATATACTGCTTTTCAGCTGCAAAAGGAATATAAATATTCACATACAGTGTAGCTTCTCATCCAACTGCCCCCTAGACGTTACTGATAAAGCTCTTATGAATTCCTCAAATTCTATTGTTCCGTCCTGTAAACATATATTATCAATCAGTTGTGAGACGTAAAATATAAAGAAATATATAAATATAGGAAATATATATAAATATCGCAACTTCTTCAGAAGCCCAAGTGGGGCAGTTTTCCCAGTTCGTGCTCCTTGCTCAACTGCGCATGCGTCGTACTCGGCATCTGATTGGTTGCTATTCGCGCGCAGTTTAAAATGCTTAAAAATATTATTTTTATTGTTTATTATAAATAATTTAATTATTCTTTATTTTTATCAACATTCATTAATCTCGAGCTAATGCATATTTTTATAAATTAAAACGCCATTTTTTATAATAAACAATAAAAATAACACTTTAAAGCATTTTAAACTGCGCGCGAATAGCAAGCAATTAGATGCTGTGTGCGACGCATGCGCACACAGCATTCTAGTCTAACACAGAACGGGATATAGATTGTTTATCAAAGAAAAATATTCTAAAAATACATTCATTAATTATTAAAATGTTTAAAAATGTTTTGTCCTTTTAAAGGCATTGCACCAAAGTGTTAAGCTCAAAATTCCATTCTCCATTTTACTGAACAAAAATTATAGATAAATATTTTTTCGCTCTGTAGCGCTAATCTTTTTTTAAATATAAAACTGCATACAGAGCGCAAAAATATTTAGTATCGATAGTTTTTCTATAAAACGGAGAACTGAAAATCTGACTTCAAAATTGAATATTTTCATTTTACTGAAAAAATCTCCATATTTCTCGATATTTTTGATAAGTTTCTTTTTCCATCATTTGCTATTAATTTTCTACAATTAAAATTATTTTACCTATTTTGAAAGAGATTTTAATGAACACCAAAGGATTTTCATATTTCATATTCGTATCCAGTTTCTCTTCTCTCTTTTCCGCACCACCGCAGAGGTAAAGTTGTAGGCGAGTCTTTTTAAGGATGTTGTAGACAAGTTCTAATCAAAAGATTCAATTTCTTCATTTTACTCAATAAATATTAAATTTGGAATTTTGTCTTGTAACAATTTCTGGTATATTTAAAAAAATATTTAGGGGAGAGCAGGGCACAGAGGATCGGCGGGGCACAGAGGTTCGCTTCAATAAAATTGTATTTTGTGGTGCGATCTCTTCGTAATGGCCGTAATTACATTCTTTGGTGTCAACTTCAGTTTATGTTTAGTCGAGACGCATTTTTAATCAACGCTTTTGGAAAAAAAAAATATAAAAAACGAAAATTCAAGAAAAGCTTATAAGAAACTTTCATATATATAGTCTTCTCATTTGTTTATAAGTACTTTAATTGTTGAAATGTTTATTAAGTATATCTTAGTGTTCACTTAGCTTACTTTTTGTCAAAGTTTCGTTACCGAAATGTTCGATCTATTAAATGTAGGTTAGCATTGTTTATGAATTGACTGTGGGGGCACAGAGGACCAGGTAGTGGTGGGGCACACAGGACCTGTGCAAGTTGCGACTATGAATTTTATATCCTCACTGTTGATCAAATATTTTTATTTATTTAAATATTTTTTATTTTAGATGGTGCACATGCATCATGATGCATGTGCTGCAGTAAACGAGGAAAACGAATATATAATTTGTTTGAATTGTTCCTAAACATTGTATAAAAGTTCTTTAATTTTTTTCTTTATTTCTTTTTTTAATAACAAAATACTTTTAATAGTAAAAACTTATATTTTATAAGAGGTCCAAAAATTTTTTTCTAAATTTGCCATTATATACTCGAATTAAAAATAATAATGTATTCTAGCAAAGGGTTTATCGAAAGCAGATAGTTTTTGCAATATGTACACCAAATTTCAATTAAAAGTAACTGTTATTTATAATTATATCACCGAAAGAACGTTAAGCGGTCCTCTGCGCCCTGCTCTCCCCTATCTATAATTTTCGTTGGGTAAAATGGAGAAGGAATTTTAAGTTTAACACTTAGGTCCAACGCCCTTAATGTTGTTTCCTCATTAGACATAATTCACGATCAGAACCAAATATTTACAATATTTACAATATTTACAATAATAATATATAATATACAATAATAATATATAATACATAGTAATTTAAAAGTTGGTTATAAATTACTAGATAGATAGATTACTTATCGATTATTAATTGGTTTCTAGACTGTCTTCTGTTTCTTAGAAGGATTTATGTTCACTGTGTAAAAAAGTTTGACAGTTGATTCCAGTAGATTTTCTGTGTTAAAATCATTAAAATCATTTGAAACTCGTTTTGTTCATTTCTTATTGAAATTTCAAGAGTTTGAAAATGCCTAAAACTTCTCAAAGTCAGGCAGTGAAAAAATTGCCAAAAAGTTTATCTGGTAAAAGATTTCAATTTCAGTGGTACAATGAATTTCCAGAATGGAGAAATTGGGTGAGACCAGTTAAAAATGATAATACACTATTTTATTGTCGCGCTTGTAAAAAACCATTTGCTTGTTGTAATTCCAATATTCAAAATCACGAAAAAAATAATGTACATGCAAAAGCATTAAGATTACTTAAATTCGACGATAGACGCACATCGTCGCAAATAGCTACACCTTCAGTTATTTTTTCGGACTCTATACCTTTAGATACAATGCATCATGTTTTTGATGACGAGTTTACTGCATCGACTAATCCGTTCGTATCAGTTCCACTTGTTTTGACGCCTGAACCTGAATTCGAGTCAGTAAATAACAACAATGATATTTCCAAATCCGAAGAAATAACTTTTGCCGAAAAAGTAGCGATTGCTGAATTAAGATTATCTTTAATTTTTGTAGAAAAAAATATTGCATTTAAGATTTCCAAAGATTTACTTCGACTTGTGAAAGAATTGAGCCGGAGATCCCAGTGTTCTTGAAGCTGTCTCTTTGGGACTAACAAAATTATTTAAAGTAGTGAATAATGTTCTAGCTCCTCACGAAATGGATCATATAACTGATGTCTTAAGAGAAATTAAATTTTCAGTTTATGTCGACGAAATCAGCGACAGAACGAATGAAAAATGGTTGTCGCTTTTGGCCCGTTACATTGATCCTAACAGTTTAGAAGTTAACTCTGTTCTTTTTCAGATGATCAATGTAGATGCAGAAAAATTATTTGAATCTTTTCGAAATTCTTTATGGAGAAAAGAAATTCCTTTATCTAACATTGGCGGTCTATCCTGTGACAATACGAACGTCATGGTTGTCAAGTTCAACTAATTTTACAGTAGGTTGAAAGCTGCAAGTCCCAATTTGATTTTATTTCAGTGCGTGTGTCACTATTCAGCTTTAAATGCATGTGCAGCGTGTAAGCATATCCCACAATTTTTAGAAGATATTATGAAAGCAATTCCAACTTTTCTCAATTCTAGTCCAAAAAGAACCGCAAATTTCAGGGAAATGGTGCTAACGTTTTTAGGACACCCGGAAAACTTAAAGAAATTTGCGCCAACGCGTTGGCTTTCACGCCACTCTTGTGTGCAACAATTAATTGATAATTATAATTTCCTGGTAACTTTCTTCGTGGAACAAGCATCAGAAAAAATTGCAAAAGCTGGTGAAATTCCAAGCGTCCTTCAGCTCCCTGAAACATTGGGGCACTTGCATTTTCTTGATTACGTGCTCGATAAATTCAATAAATTTAATGCTACTTTTCAAGGTCGTGAAACGCTTGTCCAAGATTTATATCCAGAATCCAAAAAATTGTAATTATGGTTTATTAATAATTTCATTTAGCTTTCTGCATTAACGTCGATTGATATTGAAACAATAGATTTTTCTGACAAAAATAATTACAGATCAGAAATCAAATTGGGTGCAGAGTGCGACAAGTATCTAACTGAACAGCTTGCAAGTGGTGCACTGTCAGAAAGTGCAATTTCTACATTCCAAGAAAATTGTTTAAAATTCTACCTAACAGCTTGCGAGCGAATGCGCGAGAATCTTCCCATTAAAAATGCCACTTTTAAAAACATTTCTGTTTTAAAAGGAGAAACTGCACTTTCTGAACCGGACCGGTATACTTAATTTCATTCCTTAATGAAGCTATGCCAACAACTGCAACTAACTGACCCAAAATGGTTGAACTCTTTGCTTCGAGAATGAGAATTATTATTCAAAATTGATGAAAATTTTAAAAAGTCCTTAGAGCAAATGAGCTTTGATGACATGTGGACTAAAATCTCATTTATCCGTAATAAATGTAATGAAATTGCGTTCCCCGAGCTTCGTTTAATTTATAATTACATTCGAACTCTTCCCCATTCCAATGCCGAAGCAGAACACTCATTTTCCATCATTCCCGACGCAAAGACAATTAAAAGAAATGCATTAGAAAACGACACTTTCAACTCAATTTGTGTTTTGCGACTCAATTTGAAATCAACCAAACAGACAGCTTTAACAATGCCAATCACACAAAAACATTTAGAAAGAATGTCGAATGATATCCAGTACGCGGCGACAGAGAATTCAGCTAAAGCGGCAGGACAACTGCTCCAAATTTGGCCAGGAAACGATACATAATTATTTTAATACTTAAAATTAAATGGTTTTGAAAAGGATTTCGTGACTTGGATATTTGATTTATGGTTCAATTAGTTTCGATTAGTTTGTAAATTTGTAAATATTGTAAATATTTCGTTCTGCTCGTGGAATAGGTCTCATGGGGAAACCTGCACGTTAAAAAAAACGCACCTACAACTCTACCTCTGTGGTGGTGTGGAAAAGAGAGAAGAGAAAATAGAGACGATAATATGAATGTATTAATTAATGCATTTTTAAAACATTTTTCTTTGATTCTGCTCTAGAGTCAAACATGGTACAAAATGTGTTCGTTGCTAAGCTACTACAATTACAGACTTATTTTTAATAACTAAATTTTGGCCATGAAATTCCCGGACAATTCTAGGATTTTTATAATTTATAAATGTAAGGTCCTTATTACGATAGAATCATCATACATAAAATGGGTAGCGACTTGTGTAATTTGCCCCATTGCAATATCAAAAACCATTTTTATTTCTTTTTAAATCGTTTTTAAGAATTTCAATTTTAAGTAAGAAAAAAGGAGGGCAGTTGAGTAGTAAAGAATGGATAAAAATAAATTAATAATCAGTGGTCACAGTACCTATTGTCACTAAAAAAAGATGACACAAGATAATTTGCAATTAATTTTACACAATCACAATTATTTTACCTATTAAAATAAAATTGTAAAAATTTAATTTTCTTATAATGTTGAGATAAGTATAAATGATGTCAAATTAATAAATTTTTCGCTTCTTATCTTAATAGAATCCCCAAAATTGTTATTATACAATAATCTAAAATAGAATTGAAATAAATAAGGTAAGAAAGAAAGCACCATTTAGTCAAATATTTTTCTATAAATATGTAATTAATAAAATTGTAATTCAAATTTTCCTGCCTAAAGATAATAGCATGAAAATAAAAGTAATTATTAGATGTTATTAGGTGTTTATATAGTAAAAACGTTGATTAATTAAATTAATTAAAAATAATTATTATTTACTATCATTTTAACTTTACAATATTTCAATTCAATTCAAAAATAAAACATAATTAATGAAAAAGTAACCATTTGGCATTAACCTAACCTCAAATTCTCATAAAACATATTCAATATATTTTACCTTTTTGAACCTACAGATCATTAAAACATATTCCCCGTAGAATCGAATCACCTAAAATATTCATAAAAAAAGCTGAAAAACATAATCATCAAATAATTCAAATCTTTCTAACATTTGATTACATTTATACTAGCAGAATACATTCTTTTAGTTGTCAACGCATGAATTTCTGAAAAACGAAAAATCAGCTCGAAACTCATAATACTCGTGCAGGCTGCAGCAGAAAGCATGAGAAAACGAAAGTTCGAATCGTACATATTCGGCTTATACACGAAGTACAGCGGTAGTCATTCAACTTCTGTTTTGCGAATTTGCGGCTCCCAAACGGTTGGTATGGTGGGGGTAAATTTCTAGTTCGATCTGAGAGCACTGGTCCTACTGTCATCCAAAATAAAAACGAATTTAGTCGCATTTCCCGTAAGGCTGAAAGTCGCTTAGCAGTACAATAAATCTCAAGTGTTAATCCACTCTTTTGGTAGATTACAATTTGATATCTAGAGATTTAGTGTGTATGCTCAGCAAATACGAGATAAAAGCAGGGGCGTAGCTACCGCCGTATCAGCCGTATCAATGATACGAATATTCGTAAAATTTTCATCGTAAGGCAAAATGAATTTTTTAATTAAAAGATTAAAATAAAATAAAATATAAAATCTTTCAAACCAATTGAAATTTTCAATGTATAAAACCGAGTCAACAGAATTGAAAATATAATTTTTGAATTTGCCTCCACTCCTTCACCACTGTGTTGCCCTCTAAAGGTGCATACGCAGACTACGGATATCAGCCTATACGGGATTTCCCCTGATCATGTCTGTACGAGTTTACTTCCATCTCTACACACGAATACGCGATTAAAGTTCAAACGTGATTATTTGTTTGTTAACAAGAATAACAAGTTTAACTCTAAAAAAATGAGTGAAAAAAAGAGATTACCCTAGTGGAGCTGCAAAAAGAAAAAAGAAACAGGAAAAGGAGGAAGTTATAAAGAAATTGCCAAAAATTTCTTCATATTGTCATGGGTCCACGACCCACGACCAATACACTCATAGACTTGTAGTCTAGAGTTCACATATACTCGACCAAAACATCCTCAGCATTTGGCGAAAGGGACACCATCAAACCAAGAAGACGCAACAGCAAGAGTCACAGGTCCATGACTAATTAACTTGTGCATTCAGTAACCTTTTCCACTCGATTGAGGAGTAACTAACTGTTAACATCCCAGTCACCCGCTGCCAATTAATGGACATCCGGACAAAAAAAAACGAATACACGCAAATTTTCTGACATAAAAAAACTACATCGGACCAAACTCGTCAGTTACAATAAGACCAGAAACCGCGTAACTTGTCAGTCCCCAGTTACAATTAGACCACCAACCGGGTAACTCGTCAGTTACAATTAGACCAGGAACCAGGTAACTCGTCAGTTACAATAATACCACCAATCCTGTAACTCGTCGGTCCTGGAACCCGCGGACTCATCAGTTTAAAAGTCACCTCGGGATCAGTTTCAATAACGCCGGAACCCTAGTAACTCATTTAGTTCTAAAACACCAGGAACTCGTCATACTAGATATCAGAACTAATAGAATCAGAAACTACCCCAGTTTTTGATACTAGTTTTTTAATGAACTTTTGAAGTGAACATTTGATAATGAACTTTTGAAGTGAACCTTTGTTAATGAACTCTTGATGAACTTTGAATGGATGTTATGTTAAGTTTATGTTAAGTTTTTTCTTGACTGGATCGACAAACATTGTAAGTACGCTACGAATTTTTACATTTTATTAGATCTGCCTCTGAAGTTGAAACTTTCCCTCGAAATACCTCTTTTTGTAAACACTTAATCTCAACAATTATAATTTAATACTATTTCCGTTTTGTTGTAACAATTTATAACCAATGTTAGCCATTCTCAATACATTCGTAATCATTTCGTTAGTTTTGCAACATTAATAACAAATCATTTGAGCATTTGTTAATAGTGAATCTTTTCTTTTTAATAAATATTTTTCTGCGACAAATGTCTAAATAATTTATCTGTTTGAAATCATTGTGTATCATATGAGCATTTGTTTATAGCGAATCTTTCCTTTTTACATAAACATTTATCTCCGACAAATGTCTAAATAATTTATATGTTCGAAATCATTGTTTGTTGCTTGAGGATTTGTTTATAACAAATCTCTTTTAATTAATATTTTACCTTCGACATACCGAATTAAATTATAATAAATATCTATTTTCATTTAATAATTATAATCATTGTCTATTTGTTGTAACAAATATCTTTTAATATCTAAATAAACTCATATCAAGGTCAAACCCTGTGTTGTAACATTTCTTAGCTAACCTGTTGGCTATCCTCATCCCGAATTAGCCTTCACACGAGGGTTAATCAAAACGAGGAAATTAGGGAAGATAAGAAGGAGTTATTTTGATTTTCCTTTAAATAAATATCTTAGACGTTACAATATTTCCAGCCATCAGTTTCAGGTCCTGTGAGTAATTTAGATTGTAATGGTAAGTACTAAGAACCCTATTAAAATAAAATTTCAACCAATCAATCAATATACTAATATGAATTAAAATGTTATGTTATTAAGTAGAGGCGATTGATTGATAGATGATGGAATACATTTTTAAAGACTAATAAAAAATCCAAAAATTTATTTAATTGATATTTTTAATCCTAAAGTTTTGAATAATTCCTAAATTATTTTATTTAATACTATTTTTAGATTCTTCTGGAGCACATTGTCTGTCAGAGGTTCCGGAAATAGATGAACCACATAACGAAGATCCTACGAAGTTTCAAGAATTTCGTAACATATCTTCGTCAGATAGAGGAAATTTTGGTGACAGCCTCACTGAGTATGAAAGAAAAGTAATTTTTAAATTGGGCCCATTTAAACCACAAGGACCATTTCCAAAGGATGTTGAAACAAATCGATGTTGTTCAGCACATCATTACTCATTTATAAATAAGGCTGCTATCAAAATGTTAAGGCCATGGCTATGCTAGTCTAATGATTTGAACAAATCATATTGCCACTTTTGTTGGTTGTTAGCAGATCACCAAAACAAAGTCTACTCCTCAGCATGAGTTAACGGTGTTTCCGTCGATACTTCATTGCAAAGTGAAATAAACATTCATATTACTTTCTGACGGGATGTATTGCATCGTATAATTAATGTTATAATTACTTTAGCATCATACAATTGACCTTTAAGAGGCCATGATTTTAAATCTGGAAATTTGATGTCAATTTTACGATTAATGTCCAATTATGATCCTATTTTAAAAGAACTTCTTTTGAAGCCAAAAGGTGAAATTAGTTACTTAAGCCCCACGATTTAAAATGAGATTATTAATTTGCTAGCAACCACAGTTCGGGAAAATATTGTTTCCGAAATTAAAAAATCTCCATTTCTGACAATTATTTTGGATACAACACAAGACATGTCAAAAATGGACCAACTTTCTGCACTTTTTCGATACATCTCGATAACAGAAAATACTGATCGTGTACCTGAGGAAATAAAAATCTGCAAGTCCTGCATGGGGTTTATATCAGTAGCCGATTGTAGTGCAGAAGGGCTCAAAACTGAAATTTTAAATACCATAAAAGAATATAGAATTGAATTGTCCAAGTGTAGAGGGCAGGTTTACGATGGAGCAAATGTTATGCCGGGTGTCTATGGAGGATTACAAACCCTTATTAAAGAGCATTCGCCAAATGCCGATTATGTTCATTGTGCGGCACACGTATTAAATTTAATTTTAAATGATGCTGCGAAACGTGTTAATGAAGTGTCAACATTTTTCGATAATTTGGAAAGAATATATACATTTTTTGGCAATAGTATAAAATGCTGGTCAATGTTGAGTAATGATTCATCAGAAAAATATAAAATTACCCTTAAAAAGGTATGCCCTACTAGATGGTCCTCAAGGAATGACGCATTATCGGCTATAAGAAAAAATTTTTCATTAATAATGAAAACTTTGTACCAACTAAATTTAATTTCCACTAAAAAAGACGAGCGCGACGAATGTAAAAATATAATTAGCATTTTAGAGAGCTACGATTTTATAGTGCTTGTCGCTTTTTTTTCTTCACTATTTGAAATCATTAACCCTGTTTCTAAGGCTCTACAGCGTGAAAATAATGACATACAGAAAGCTAGTATTTTATTAAGTAATCTTTTGAATAGACTGAGCAAAATGAGAAATCAAAATTCATTTCATGATTTGCTAAACGAGTCTAGAGATCTAGCAAAAGAATGGGGGGTAGCAACTGTATTCAAAAATAAAAGACTGAAAAAAACGAAGCGTTTTTTTGATAAGTTATCAGAAGATGAGAGAATTTCAAACCCGGAATCGTACTTTAAAGTCAATGTGTACTATTGTTGTTTAGATCTATTAATTTCTCAAACTAAACAAAGATTTCAGAGCCTCTGTGACCTAAGTAATAAGTTTGAAGTGTTACAGCCAGAAAAACTCTTATCGTTTTCAAACGAAATAATAAAAGAGAAAGCCGAAAAACTTATTGCTAAATTGGCTCCTAGGAGCATTAATTGTTAGTAATTACTTACATTTATTTATTATCAATAAATATATTTATTTCATTCAATGCTGGCGTTTTTGTTTCTGTTGTGAAAAATTTTTACTCTCTATTTAGGCTAAGGTAGAAGGGCCCCCCGAAAAATTTTGATGCAGGGCCCCCTTAGAGTAAGCTACGCCACTGGATCAGATTTTAAGCATATTTTTAAAGCAATTAATTGTTCACATAGATTAACTGACATGTGGTTACTGTATTTAGCAATAAGTTTTTCGGCTTTCTCTTTTATTATTTCGTTTGAAAACGATAAGAGTTTTTCTGGCTGTAACACTTCAAACTTAATACTATATAATATTGAATATTAATATTTAACGATTAATACAAAAATAATTTTTATAAAATAATTTATGAAGATTAATCCTTTGTGAAACTTACTTTATTTTCGTCAAAAACTCGGAATACAAGCGATGCAAATTTTGATGGGTCACCTTGTGGAAAAAATTGCTTGTATATTTTAATGAATCCCTGTAATAAAAAATGTGACTTTGTTAATATACATTTTTACAAATATGTACATAAATATCTATAAGTATTTATGCAAAAATCTGTTTTTTTTTTTAAATATATTTACCTGCTCAGTCAATAATCCATTAGGACAGTCCTTGAGAAATCCTTTGTGCCTGAAGTAAAATCAGTGATCTGAATTTAAGAGATTAAGGTAAACAATTTCGATCCAACATAAAAATTTCATTTTGAATCAGCATATGGTAGAAAAATAGTTTTTATAATTCTCTGAAAATTATTTAAGTAGTAATCTTTAAAATAGGTCTTCTCATTCTCAAATAAATATGTAATATTAATATATATCATTAAAAATGAATTAATTATTAATTAATTACTAATCGTATCAATAATAATTAATCATTATTATTATAGTCCACACATACCTTACCAAAAATTAGAACTAAATTTAATTCTTATTAAAATTAAAATTACATTATTGTTCAATTCTTTAAAGTCAACATTTATGTCATTATTAAATGCTATTTAATTTTTTAATTATAACAAAATATAAAAATTATACAACTTACCATTGACGAATCTCCTTCTCGGTAACTGAAAGGAAAATTAATAACAATATAAATATAAATCTAAATAAATATAAACAATATTAAATCTATTCATTGAAACTTGAAATTCCTAAAAACATCTTAAAATTAGGAAAATTCCTTTAAATTCCTTTCAATCTGATAATATTTCATAAAAATCCTTAAATTTTTAGTAGCTGTTTTAGGTTTCCCAAATCGTTTCAAATTTTTTAAATTCATCAAAACACATTAAAATGTTTTAAAATTATTAAAAATCTCTTAAAAATTTTCTACAATCCTTTAAAATTCGACGAGGAACTTTAAAATTTCTTAAAATGCGTGAAAATCTCGTAAAATTTTTGGAAATGTACTGAAATCTCATAAAATTGGCTGATATATTTTAACATTACTATAGAAAGATCTTTAAATTCCTTAAAATTTCACATAATAATTAAAATCCTATAAAATGCCATAAATTCTCTAAAATCTATTTAGATTCCATGGAATCCTTTATAAAAATTTAATAAAGAACTTTAGACTTTCCTAAAATACAGTAAAATCTCTAAATAAAAATTTTTGTAAACAAAAAACACAAAATCCTTTAACAATCAAAAATAATTTTTGAAATTTTTTTTAATTTTACGAGGAATACTTATTAAAATTCCTTAAAATCGTTATAAAAATGTTAAAATTTCTTTAAATTTTTTTAAGTTTCTTAAAATTCTGTACAATTACAGAAAAAAACTTTTAAATTTCTTACATTACGTTAAGATTTCTTAAAATTCTTGAAAAGCTCTTGAAATTCCATGAAATTCTCCATAATATTTTATAAATCATAAAAATCTAGTAGGATTCTTCAAAATTTCAGTAAAATCCCTTAAAATAATTTTTAAAAATTCAAAAATTTCTTAAAATGCTTACAAGCCTTTTAAAATCCTTTAAAATTCCAACCGAATATTTGTAAACACTTATAATTTCTTAAAAATTCTTCAAAGTTTCTTAAAATCCATTATAATTTCATGAAAAACTTTTAAACCCTGTAAAATACGTAGAAATCTTTTAAAATTTTGTTGAATTCCACAAAATATTTTAAAAATCATAAAAATCTAATGAAATCCTTTAAAATTTCATGAAGTTCTCTTTAAAATTCCACTAAATTTTTTTAATATTACACTCATCTCTCGATCGACGGCACCGCTCGGAGGTCGAATGCCCGCGATCGCATGGAATTAAAATAGCTAGAGCTATTCAGTATAGGCTGTCGATGGACGCTCGGGGGGGGACGTAGAATCAGCCAAGCGTGAAAAGTGCCCTCGATCGGAGTGCCTTCGATCGGAGTGCCCTCGATCGGGAGATGAGTGTATAGAAATCTCTTGTAATCTCTTTAAATTCCTAATAACCTCTTAACATTTTCTAAGATGATAGGATTTTTAATAAAAAAGTATCTATTATTATGTTATTATATTAACTTTATAAAATCCTATCTTTAAAAAAAATAATTATAAAATATTTTATATCTTTATACAATATTATCTTCTTTATAACTAATTAGTTATAAAGAAGATAATATTGTAATTTAATAAATTGGTAATTACCAATGTTATATATTTTATGTTGAAATTATTTAAAATTCCATAATAACATAACAAATATATAATAAATTATATTATCAATAAGATTTTTGATGAAAATCCTTTTTTTTTAAGATATCAGATGAAGAAAAATTTTAATCCCCGGACTGGTAAAATTCCGTAGATTCCTAAATTATAATTTTTTCTTCAACACGTGCACGCAAACCACGTGTTTTCGAGCGTGTAAAGCGAGTTGAAAGTTGCTGTTTCAATGTATTAATAAAGGCAGACATTTTAAAGTCATTTTAGGTAATGTTTAAATTTTTTCAACGGAAATGGATCGAAGTCTTCGATTATATACGTATATAAAATTTTTCATGTTTTTAATGTTCACTTTTACAAAACCTAAAACCGTAGAATTTATTGATATAAAATTCATATTAACTACTCTTAAAGTATATATTAAATTTCCTCTATTACTGAGATGCATTAAAATTGATGTAAATAAAAACAAAAATTTATTTTGATAGTGTTAGTTTTGTATAACATTTTGTATAAGTTATTTAGATACCCTATAAATTTCTCGAAAATTGAAAAAAATCTGGCTGATTAATACTTGGAAATTTTTATAGTATGGATTGCAGTACAGTCCCAGATCTGGACCACATTAGATTGTCAAGACTATAAAAAAAATTATAACAGTGTTAATTTCATGTTTTAAATAATTTTAGACACCCTAACAGTTTTTCGAAAATGTTGAAAAAAATTTTGCAGATTGAAACTTAGGAATTTTTATTGTATGGATGGCGGATCAGTCCCAGATCTGAGCCAGACTAGATGGTTGATACTAGACTGTCTATCTGTCTATCTAGACTGTCTATCTATACCAGATCTGGGACAGACCTGACATCAGACTGCCAGAAAATTTTTCCACACGGGGCAATAAAAGAAGCGTTAGAGCAGATAAAGATATTAAACAATCAAGAAAAGTAGGTCCAGATTTTGTAGTTTCATTGATTGACGAAAAACGGAAGATCGTAGAGTTAAAAATTGCTGCCTTTATATCTGAACATTGTTCAGTGCAAGTTGTAGACCACCTGGGAGAACTAATCATTCATGTAGACAAGGATTCGAAAGTTCTTGAATGCCAAACTGCATCGTACAAAATGCACTGGATTAATAGTTAATGTTTTGTCGCCGTGTTTTTTCGAGGAGTTGTTAGAAGATTTTGGAGAATCTTGGTACTCTTTAATCTTAGATGAAATAACAGCAGTAGATACAAAAAAAGGATTGGGTTTTATGATACGATATTTTAGCAAAAAACTGCGTCACGTAAGAAGTACGTTCTACAAGTTAGTGGAAATAGAGTTAGGTACTGCGGAAGCTATGGCGAATGCTATAAAAAAACAGTTAAAAGATAATGGCCTGAAATTAAATAAGCTTTTAGACATCGGTGTTGACGATGCGAATTCTATGGTAAGCGCTCATAACTCTGTTTCATCAAAACTGAAAGAAAGTAACCCACACCTAATTACAATCAAATGCCTGCCACATTCTTTGCACAAGTGTGCTGAAAATGCTTGCGATGTTTTGCCAAGATTTTTAGATACGATGGTGAAAGAAGTCACTCGTGGTTCTCCAGAAGCACTAAGCGAAACATTGACTATAACTTAGTGCACAAAATTATTGCAAATGATAGTAATCCTAAAAAAATTGCCAAACTTTCAGGAACTCGTTGGTTGGCTAGACTTGATGCTATAGAAACAATCCTTGATCAGTGGGATGCACTGAAATTACATTTCAGTCTATCAAGATCTGAGAGATGTGATGCAGGCTATAAAGCTGAAGAATTATATAACATGTACAACAGCTCGGAAAACAAATTATATTTGGTATTTTTACGTTATGCTTTAAAAAACATGATATCTGTGAACAAACTATTTCAGTCACAGACAGTTGAACCCTTCAAACTTCTGGAGGACTTAAACAACCTTCTATACAGCACTTTAAAATCTATTGTGGCACCAAGTCAGCTGGAAAATGCTGTCTCAAAGAAAGAAGACTTAGCTACGTTTCCTTTTAAAAAATTTCTCATGGCCGCACAATGTATTAATTTTGGATATTTTTTCAATAAGGAAATTGTCAACTGTGCACCTGAGTCACTTTTAGTAATTAAAGAAAGATGCTGAGATTGCTTAAATGTTTCCGAATGTTTGATACCAGTTCTTCTGATGAGTATTGGATGATAGTTAGCGAAGAAAAAAATGCAGGAGGTCAACCACGATTTAAACACATTTCTCAACTTGCTTTATCGCTTCTTAGTTTGCCATTCTCAAATACCTCAGTAGAAAGAGCATTTTCCATTTTTAACATTATTAAAGACAATGTACTTTTAAATTTCGCGCCTCTGTTTTATGAGCTCCTTAATACATAACAGTGAGTATTTAATGTAATGTCATGGGTCCACGACCCACGACCCACGTCTAGAGTCCACATATACTCGACCAAAACATCCTTAGCATTTGGTGAAAGGGACACCACCAAACCAAGAAGACGCAACAGCAAGAGCTATTTATGAGTCACAGGTTCATGACTAATTAACTCGTGCACTTAGTAACCTTTTCTACTCGATTCTGGTAAACCAAGAGTAACTGAACCGTAAACATCCCAGCCGCCTGCTGCCGTTTAATGGGCATCCGGACAAAAAACGAATACACGCAAATTTTCTGACATAAAAGAACTACATCAGACCAAATCAGTCAGTTACCATAATACCACCAACCGAGTAACTCGTCAGTTACCATAATACCACCAACCGGGTAACACGTCAGTTACCATAATACCATCAATCGTATAACTCGTCAGTTATAATAATACCAGGAACCGCGTACTCGCCAAGTTAAGATCAGGTACCCGCGGACTTATCAGTTTGAAAGTCATCTCGGGATCAGTTTCAATAACGCCGGAATCCTAGTAACTCCATTAGTTCCAAAACACCAGGAACTCGTCATACTAGATATCAGAACTAATAGAATCAGAAACTACCCTAGTTTTCGATACAAGTTTGTTAATGAACTTTTGAAGTGAACATTTGTTAATGAACTTTTGAAGTGAACCTTTGTTAATAAACTTTTGAAGTGAACCTTTGTTAATAAACTTTTGAAGTGAACCTTTGTTAATTAACTCTTGATGAACTTTTAAAGTTAACTATGCTAATGAATTTATTACGAACTTTGAGTGGATGTTAAGTTAAATTTGTGTATTCTTGACTGGATCGACAAACATTGTAAGTACGCTACGAATTTTTACATTTTATTAGATCTGCCTCTGAAGTTGAAACTTTCCCTCGAAATACCTCTTTTTGTAAACACTTAATCTCAACAATTATAATTTAATACTATTTCCGTTTTGTTGTAACAATTTATAACCAATGTTAGCCATTCTCAATACATTCGTAATCATTTCGTTAGTTTTGCAACATTAATAACAAATCATTTGAGCATTTGTTAATAGTGAATCTTTTCT